>OY882862.1:25617640-25687640 GCA_963693515.1 Pipistrellus nathusii
GCTCTAACACATGCATCTTCTCCTTAAGACATCTCAGCTTCTTGTGCTTAGGAACCTAGGCAGTACTTGAGCTCTACGCTTGGGAGACATTTTAAACAGCAAATCACCAACGAAAAGCACAGAAATGTAAAAGAAGTGGCACTTGCTCTACCATGAAAAGGACGCGTCAAGTCTAAGAGCTGAGGCAGAAAGGCAGAGAGTTGCTGGTTTGACCCTGCTGGGTCCATGTGGGGGTGACTCAAATTGTGCACTGCCCTCGGGTGTCTGAAGAGCTGAAAGCCACATGAGGACTGATGTGGGATTACAAATAAATGTTAGCCAGAAGGTGAGTTTGCAGCTATGGAATTCGTGAGTAATGAGCATCAACTATCTGTCTATATAATAGAGGAATATTCAAATTAGCCGGGATTCTATAGCATCATGACTGAACAGCATGGACCTGAGGCTGCATGGTGTCTGGCTGGTGTGCCGGATCTCAGGCCACACCCCCTGCCCCTCGGGTTTGACAGGGGGCTTGATGAGGACATCAGGCCACACCCCTTGCCTGGTGGGGCTTAATGGGGGCCCTCAGGCCACCCCCCTAATGGGCATCTCAGGCCATGGCCCGACAGGGCTTGACGGGGACCTCAAGCTATGCCCCTTGCCTAGAGGGACTTAATGGGGACTTCAGGCCGTACCCCCTACTCTGATGCTGGGCCGGAAGACCTCAGGTGGTGCCCCCTGCCAGGTGGGGCTTGAAGGGGACCTCAGGCCACGCCCTCCGCCCAGCAGTGCTTGATGACGACCTCAGGCTACACCCCACCCCGACCCCGGCACGGCACCGTGCAGGGGCCTGCCCGGGCTTGACAAGGGTGGGGCCGCTGGGTCTGGGTCTCACCCAGTGGTGGTGGGGGCCAGCCAAGTCTGAGTCTCCTGTGTTTTCAAAGTGAGTGCGGGTGGTGGGCAGGACTTGATTCTAGGTCCTGCAGCACGTTCCAGGCCCTGACAGGAGGGAGATTTTCATATACATTTTACTAATTTTCTTTAACCTCTGACACTTCTATTATAGAGAAAGGGCAAATAGCAATATTAAAGCATTTCCTCTAATTCCTTTTTAATGTGCACAAAATTTCATGCACCAGGCCACTAGTATCCTATCTAATAAAAGAGTAATATGCAAGTTGACCGTAAATCCAACACAAAAGATGGCTGCCCCCATGTGGTCAAAGATGGACTCCCCCATGTGGACACAAGATGGCCAGCAGGGGGGCAGTTGGAAGGGACCAGGCCTGCAGGGGAGGACAGTTGGAAGGGACAAGGCCTGCATTGGAGGGCAGTTAGGGGTGACCAGGCCTGCAGGTGAGGACAGTTAGGGGTGACCAGACCAGAGGGGAGGGCAGTTGGGGGTGACCATGCCAGCAGGGGAGGGCAGTTGGGGCAATAGGGCTGGCAGGGGAGCAGATAGGCATTGATCAGGCTGGCAGAGGAGTGATTAGGGGCAATCAGGCAGGCAGGCAGGCAGGCAAGCGGTTGGGAGCCAGCTGTCCTGGATTGTGAGGGATGTCCGACTGCCCGTTTAGGCCTGATCCCCGTGGGCAGTTGGACATCCTTTGAGGGGTCCCAGATTGGAGAGGGTGCAGGCTGGGCTGAGGGACACACACCCCTACCCCCATGCACGAATTTTGTGCACCCGGCCTCTAGTATCTTATAAGCAAAGATATTTTCTTGGCTCAGTGCAGAGGTTGAGTGTAGAAAATTTAATATGGGTGCAATATTCACAGTTTCATCAGTTAATCCAGAACTGTCCTGAGCTGGAACTGTTTGTTCTCTCTCTAGAATTCAGTCCAGCACTTAGGACAGAAGGACCTGTGATTGGACAAGCTTCCTTGCAGGGCTGACAGGTCCTCTGTGGACCTTGATCTGCTGCTTGAATCCTTTCACCCGTTGAGAATGAGCCTCCCTCCCTACCTCATCCCTCCTCCACTCTGCACACTTCCAGTCCTCCGCCTGCTCCTCCAGGAAGCTGGTCCAATTCCCCCAACCAAGATTGCCCCACATGGCCCTCCCACAGTCGCCTGGGTCCATGCATAGTGGTGGCTGTCCACTGTCCTGGGGCCCTGGACCTTGGTGGCAGGGCCTGTGCTGGGCACACACAGGTGTTTGGGCATGTCTGTGGCCTGAGTAGTGGAGGTTCTGTTTTTCTTGAGCACTGAACTTGGGAAAGCTGTCCAGTGAGTGGCTTGGGGCCTGCAGAGCTCTGGATTAATCTTCCCCCACCCCCACGTCCTCTGCAAGGCTTCCTGTTTACCACTCTGGAAATGCATTCATTCTGTGCAGGGAGATCAAGGGAGGGTGAGGATCAGGGGGCGGGCAGAGAGAGTTGGTGGGGCAGATCTCGGTGTGGGGGAGGAAGGCCAGGGTAGGTTGCTGTCAGGGCTCTGCCCCTGGGACTACCTCCTACTCCGTTCTCAGCCCATTTTCAGCCCTCAGCCGCACCCTACCCACCAGCCATGCCAAACCCTTTGCTCTTCCCCCAAAGTGTCCTGTCCTGTCACCACACAGGTCTGAGGTAGATCTCCCTGTGTGTTGGCAGTCCCCCCCCCCCCCGCCCCCACTTAGAACTCAGCACTTTCTGGTGATTTTTCTTCTCCTTTGGGAAGACGTCACATGTTCATGACAAAATGTAAGCCTGGCTCCGCCTCAGGCACCTCCATTGCAAGCTTCTCTGTCAGCTTCTCATGGGAGGCACTTGCCATGCGCAGCTGCCCTGTCACACACCTCCTCCCGTTGTGTTTATAAAGTATACTTTATTCTGCACTTTGGCTTTTTATCTAAAGACTTTTTTTGGGATAATAGCTTTATTGAGATATATTCACATTTTACCTAAAGTGTACAATTCATTGGTTTTTACTATATTCACAGCATCGTGCAGCTATTACCAAAGACAATTTTATTTTATTTTTATTAGTATAGATGATTGCTGAGAAAATAAATTACCTCAAAACACAGTGACTTTAAATAATAATAAACTCTTATTATCTCACAGTTTCTTTGGTTCAGAAACCCAAGGGTGGCTGAGCTAGGTGGTTCTGAGTTGGGGTCTCTGATGAGGTCACAGTCAAGCTGATACTTGAGACTGCTTCCCCCAAAGGCTGCTCCCGAGCCGGTTCCTGCATGTGGCTGTTGGTGGGGGCCTCAGTTCTGCAAGTCATTGAGTGTCCTTCATAATGGTGGCCGATTCCCCCAGGGAGCCAGCCACGAGCAAGGTGAGACACAATCAAATGTATCTCACCTGTCAATGTTGTCAGTTAGATTTGTGTGAGAGGCAGCCAATCAATGTGTGTGTGTGTCTCTCTCTCCTTCCTTCCTTCCCCATACCTTTCTCCTTTCCACTCTCTCTGGAAAGCAATGGAAAAAATATCCTCAGGTGAGATTTAACAGCAACAATAAAATGTTAAAAAAAAAATATATATATATATATCCAATTAAATACTTATTTTATACTAGAGGCCGGATACACGAATTTGTGTATGGGTGGGGTCCTGCTGGCTGGCCCTGGAGTGGGTGTGTACCCTATACAATCGAGAAACAAAATTCTTATCTAATTCTATTCTAATCCTAATTTACATTTAATTACCCACCTGTGCCCAGCCTTCATGGCTCAGTGGTTGAGCATTGACCTGTGAACTAGGAGGTCAGGGTTCAGTTCCCAGTCAGGGCAAACGCCCGGGTTGCAGGCTCGTTCCCCAGTAGGGTTGTGCTGGGGGTATCCGATCAATGCTGCTCTCTCATTATTGTTGTTTCTCTCTCTCTCACCCTTTCTCTTCCTCTCTGAAATCAATAAAAATATATTTAAAAATAAATACCCACACGTGCAGGTATATAGGAACCAATTTTTAGTCTGTCAGGTTATGCAAATTCTAAGCTCAAACTTTCTGTTATGGAATCTCTAATGAAGTAAGGACAAACTTCAAAGAAAAGAGCAAGGTAAACGTGTTGGTGTCCTTTATGATCCTGCGTCAGAAGGCACATGCTGTACTTTAGCCGTATCTGTTAGTCATTACACACACACACACACACACACACACACACACACACACCGGCTATAGTGGGAGAATGTGGATACCAGGGGCCATCCTGGAGGCTGGCCACCAATCAGGCAGCTCGTTTGGCTCCAGAATCTCCCTCTTCTCATCTGTGAAATTGGGAAGTTGTACCTCACCTCATGGGGCAGATTGAGGCATGAATTGAGCAGTTACCACATGCCTACCACAGAGAGACCCTTGACATACAGGCTCCTATTAATATAATAATCCCAGAGCCCAGGCAGGTGGCTGAGACCTGGTTCCAGTCTGGCTCGATTATTTATTTATTTATTTATTTATTTATTTATTTATTTATGTGTTTTTATTGACTTTGAGAGAGAGAGAGAGGAAGGGAGAGTGAGAAACATCTGCCTTCTGTACTCCCTTCCTCTCCCCCACCCCACCACACACACACACACACACACACACACACACACACACACTGGGGATTGAACCCGCAACCCAGGCGTGTGCCCTGACTGGGAATCAAACCAGTGACCTATTGGTACATGGAGCAACGCTCAACTAATTGAGCCATACCAGCCGGGCAGCAGCTAACTTTCTGTGGGACTTTGGGCAAGCCCTGCCACCTTAGCCTTGGTGTAAAACAAAGTCAGCTCCGTCCCTACGATTCTGAAAACCTAGACCCAGCCCCGCTGGGAAACTGGGCCTGGGATGGGAAGTGAGCACCCACGCTGTGAACCGCAGAGCCAGACCAAGGGGGACCCTGTGGCTCTCGGCATTCTGGAATTCAGGTGCAGTGTCGTTAGCCCAGCCTGGCTGCTGGAGAGTAAAAATACATCGGAGAGGAAAACTGGGCCAAGAAACCTCTCACATGGGCTCTGAGACAGTGCATGATCCTCGGCATGCACCGGAGGGGTGCCCTCTCCTGGAGGAGCCCCCTCCTGGGTGCGCTCTGTCCAGCCGTGCTGGGGTCTGCCTGTTGGCCCTTCCTCAGTGGAGGTCTGCACATTCTCTATTGGAACCCAGTGTCCCCCACAGCCCGGCAGAGTGCTGTTGCCTTCTGGAATGGGGGGGGGGGGCAGGCCTAGCAGCCAGAGCTGTATATACCCTACACATGACCCATGGGCCCCGCCCTGGACTTTTTAAAAAAATATATTTTTATTTCAGATAGGAAGGGGGAGAGAGGGGGGAACATCAATGATGAGAGGGAATCATTGATTGGCTGCCTCCTGCACGCCCCCTACTGGGGATCTAGCCCACAACCCGAGCATGTGCCCCTGACAGGAATCAAACCAGGGACCCTTCAGTCACAGGCTGATGCTCTATCCACTGAACCAAACCAGTTAGTACCAGCCCTGGACTTTGTGAGGAGCAATCAGGCACCTACCTAAGGGGGGTGGGGGTCAGCAGGGAGGATAGCAGCACTGAGACCAAGTCTTCAGGTGCCAAATCTAACCAGACTTGAAGCCGATCACCTCTGACCTCGCTGGTTATATTGGGCTCAGGGGAGCTTTTCTGTGAAAGGCCCTCTGATCTCTGTCACACCTGTTCAATTCTGACCTTGTAGAGATTTGTACATGAGTGGGTGTGTTCCAATAAAACTTTATTTATAAAAATGGACAGTGGGTGGGTTTGAGCCCACTTGAGACCAGGACGGCTGGCCCGAGTTATGTTAACGAATATCCTCCCCATACTCCTTTTTCTTCAAGCAGATTGAGTTGGGTTTTTATTCAACACAAACATCCTAATACTGTTCTCTGAGATTCCATTTCGCCCTCTGAAAAGAGAGGAGACAGACATTGCTTGGGTCAGGGCAGGCCAGAGGCACCTCCGGCTGTGGCTTTGCTAGGCATTCAGCCCTCAGTCAGCTGTCCAGCTCCGGGGAATGACTACAAGATGAGTGAGTGAGTCTTCCCCTGAGGCTCCTGACGGTGCTCATCCACAGCCTCCTTCATGCAGCCCTCCAGGTTCGTGCTCATTGGATACTCAGGAGACCTGATCGGTGCCAGCCCTGGGCTGGTGCAGGGTCCCTGAGTGAGTGAGGGAGAGGAGGCCTTCCCTGTGGCGCTTTCAGGGAAGCTAGAGAGCCCTGAAGGCAGGATGACAGGGGGAGTCAGAGGGAGGGCCCAGGTGAAGCCAGGAAAGCACTTACCAAGCCCAGGGGAGGTGGGGAGGAAGAGGTGCAGGGAGCAGCAGGGCCCAGGGCCTAGGAGCACAAGGGAACCTAACAGTGGAGGACCCGAGGGAAGGACCCCTGAGGGGGCACCAGCTGGAGGGGTGCGTGGGGGCCAGGCCGGGCTAGGGGAACAGGAGGGAGGGAGGCAGATGGAAGTACTTGGGGCAGGTCACTGCTGGGAGTGCCCAGGCTGGGGCTGGTACAGGGAGCCAGGGCCCTGTGTGAATGGATGCAGGTTTCCCTGCCCCGGTGTCCAAATCTGTGTAAGAATACCAGTTCCCCTGGCTATGACAGTGTGGGTGACACTGGCTCAGAGAGAGCATGTCTGTAACCTGGCATGTCTGTATCCAAGACAGCAAAATTCAGTCAACAGTCCTAGCCAGTTTGCTCAGTGGATAGAGCATTGGCCCTGGGACTGAAGAATCTCAGGTTTGATTTAAATCAAGGGCACATACCTTAGTTGCAGGCTCAGTCCCTAGCCCTGGCCAGGGAAGCAACTAGTCCATGTGTCTCTCTGTCTCTCCCCCGCCCTCCCACTCTCTCTCTAAAAATCAATGGGAAACTATCCTCAGGTGAGGATTAGCAAACAAAAAAAAGTTGGTCAACAAACTGGTGAGCCAGCAGCGCTCCGTGCCAGGCCAGTGCTGAACCGGCAGACACTCTGTCCTTGAGCCCACTGAGTCAGGACAGGTGGACAGGTGGCTTCAGGATGCTGGCCCAGGAGCCTGGGAGCACATTGGGAAGCAGCAGCTCCACCTGGGGAGTCGGGCCAGCCTCCAAAGTGCTTCTGGAGGGAGTGGCTGGCTGCAGCAGGGGCCCAGGGTGTGTGTGGGATAGGGGGCACCCTACCCCCTGCAGCTCCTTGGCCTTGAACTCACAGCCATAAAGTGGGTCCAAGGACGATTACCTTCGGTTTCAGGAGGGTTGGTGACATGGCTGGTGAGGCACCAGCCTGTATGGGGAATGTGTATGTGTTGTAGCTTTTTATTATAAGGAAGTTAAAACAAAAGATAAAACTAGATAGGATCGTACAACTAAATATTTTATCATGAAGTATTGTAAATATCCAGAGAATAATGTAATAAACACCCACAGGCTTCCTGTCCTCTACATTTTTATATTGCTGCGTTTACCTCAGGGTCCCCCTTGGCACTGCTGACGGCATGCTGGGTCACTCTCTGGCTTGGGTGGGGGCATCCTGGGCACTGGGATGCTGAGCAGCATCCTTGGCCCCAATCAGTGCTGAGAACACTTCTAGTCATGACGACCCCAGATGTCCCAGACGTCACCGAGAGTCCCTGGGGCAGAGGCGCTCCATTTGAGAACCACCTACAGATCCTTCCCTTCACCTTGGATGCCAGTTCTCGCCTCTGCTGGGTCTTCTCTAGCCCCTCACAAAGTGTTTGCCGACCCCTAACTTAAAGGATAAACAAAAAATGATACAGCTAATCTATACAGTGGTATATCTTTTATGCTATTCTGTCCTTTCCTGGGTATTTAAAATATTTTCTTATTAAACATTATATTTAAAGAGCTAGTCCCCTCCATACATTTTATCCCCAAGCAGGGCCCAGCATTCAGGAAACACTCACTGAGTTTGGAATGAATGAATGAATGAATGAATGTGTGGTCAGGAAAGACCTCTCCAGGAGGTGGCACAAATGTCTGAGACCTGAGTGACAGAGGACAGAAGCTAGCTGTGTAGAGATGTGGGAATAGATTGTTCCAGGCAGAGGGCACACAGTGCAAAGGCCCTGTGGTGGAAATGTGCTGAGCCAGTGTGTGTGAAGCCTGTGGCATAGGTGCTTCAATAGTGCCCACTACTGCCCATGTGATCACTCACATTCCTGCTTTAAAAATGTGTTTCTCCAATGCTTGAAAATTGGCATCAAAGATCACAATTTACCTTTAACCTGAAGGAACATTATAAGGAGAAAGTTTTCAACCATGCCTGGCCAGCACTGCTCAGTGGTTGGGCATCGAGGTTGGCCAGGAGGTCACAGTTCGATTCCTGGTAGGGCATGTGCCCAGATTGCCAGCTTGATCCTCAAAGGACAGCCAATCAATGATTCTCTCTCAGCATTGATGTTTATATTTCTCTCTCCCTCTCCCTTCTCTCTGAAGTAAAAAAAAATATATATTAAAAAAAATTTTTTTTTCAACTGCACTGAAAAGTTGAAAGAATTGAAAAATGGAAACACTACTTACCATTTGGAACCTATCATTAACATTTTGCTGTGCTCACTTTATCCATCCCTTCCCCTCCTCCTTCACTTCCTCCTCTATCCCTCCCTCTCTCCAGCTAATATTTTAGATGTACTTCAGAATTGCAGGCATCAGCACACTCCATCTGCAAGCACTTCAGTGTGTGTATCATTAACTAGAGTTTGATATATTTCAACATGTTTTTGTCATGTTCACCACTCTGATTAGCTATTAGCTCCAGACTTCTAGCCTTTCCCAACCTAATAGTGGTGGGAAAAGTCTGAGATACCTTAAAATGTGAAAGTTCTTTATACTTAAAACATGTTTATTTATTTTATTTTATTTTTAGAGTAAGTTTTAAGGAATATTTTCTTGATTTCAGATAAGAATAAACCAGGGAAAGGTTGCCTATAAAGAGCAGGGGTGGGTGCAGAGGGCAGGATCCCACATTCCACCTCTTCTCACACACTTGCACTGTGATCTTAGGGAAGTAGGCTGTCACCTTGCTGCACCCATTTCATTCTAATGGTTGGTCAGTTGCTTCTCTTGGATTTTCTAAAATTTTGTTTTTCCAATCTTCATCCCCCCCTTTAAAAAATATTTTTATTGATTTCAGAGAGGAAGGGAGAGGGAGAGAGAGAGAGAAACATCAGTGATGAGAGAGAGTCATTGATCGTCTGCCTCCTGTACACCCCACACTGGGGATCGAGCCTGCAACCCAGACATGTGCCCTTGGCTGGAATCGAACCTGGGACCCTCCAGTCTTCAGGCCGGCCTGTCTACTGAGCCAAACCAGCTAGCCCCCCCCCCTTTTTTTTCTTGCCTTATTGCATTGGTGACTGCTTTCTCCCCCCTACCCCCCCACCACACACACACACACACACACACACACACAGGTGTGTGGAAACTCTTGGCCACCCCCCTCATGCTGTGGTTGATTTTTGTTTGCCATGAATTTTTGCTTTGAGTTATTTTAAATATATATATATTTTTTTTATTGATTTTTTTTTTTTTTTTGCAGAGAGTTAGGAACATTGATGAGAGAGAAACATTGATCAGCCACCCCTGCACACCCCCTAATGGGGATGTGCCCACAACCAAGGTACATGCCCTTGACCAGAATCGAACCTGGGACCCCTTCAGTACTCAGGCTGCTGCTCTATCCACGCTGCTCTATCCACTGAGCCAAACGGGCAAAGGCTGCTTTGAATGATTTTTAAATAAAGGCCGTTCTTCCTGAAACCCTCACTTTTTCCCCCCTCCAGTTTCTTAATAGTATTTTTGAACATCAAGTTCATGTTAAATTTTGTTGATTGCTTTTCTGGATTCTGAGATACGATTGTCTGGTTTTTCACCTTTGAGTAACTTCCTAAATTTTTCCAAACCCGTTTTCCGCCTGTAAAATGCGATAGTGAAATGAGATCATTAAGTTAGATGATGTGTGACTCAGGCAGCAGACTGCCTCAGCTCCCTTCCCTGCTGTGCTGCCTCAGTCCCACCTCTGTATGCTCTCCAGGGACCAGAGGCTGGCCAGACCATTCCGGGTCATCAAGGAGGGGGGCCTGTGGCTGGCCCCCAGTGCCACTTCCTGCTTTGCATGGTTGCAGGCTCCAGCTGCTTTGTAGGCCAGGGGAGGGCTTGGACTTTTACCCCAAAGAGCTCCCCTCAGCTGTGGGCAGAGCAGATAGGACCTGACTCTTGCTCACAGGCGGCCTCTGGTGGCTGCTGTGAGGAGGACAGACGAGCGTGGTCAAGGTCTGAGGAGACTGCTGATCCTGGTGAGCGATGTTGCAGCTGAGAGCAGTGGGAGCAGTGGGACAGACTAAGGGTAGAGCCTGGTGCTGAAGGACATATGTTAAAGCCCCTTCCTGGCTCTAGGGGCCCGCAATGTTCTGGGAGCTTCTCTTTCTTGATTTCCACATTGAACATGTGAAGAAGTAGCTCCAGCCCGGCTGGCATGGCTCAGTGGTTGAGCATTGACCTATGAACCAGGAGGTTACAGTTCAATTCCAGGTCGGGCTCGTGCCTAGGTTGCGGGCTTGGTCCCCAGTGGGGGGCATGCAGGAGGCAGCCTATCAATGATTCTCATCATTGATGTTTCTCCCCCTCTCCCTTCCTCTCTGACCAATTAAATGTTTGTGTATACACACACACACACACACACACACACACTCATGGGCTCTGGAAAAAGTGTGTGTGTGTGTGTGTGTGTGTGTGTGTGTGTGTGTGTGTGTGTGTGAAGCAGTTCCTGCTGAGGCTTGTGTGTGCAGAGCGGGGAGAACTGTTTCTGTCCCTCGACCTGTCTGTCCCTTGTCCATCAGAAGTCAACAAGCCTTCATAGGTGTCTGCTAATGGCTGGACCAGACCTGTAGGCAGCACAGTTGTGCTTTGGGTAGGTCTTGGCCTGAGGTAGGGGCTGCATAGGGTCTGTTCTCCCAGCTTTACGTGTCAGACTCTTTCCTTCCTCGGGGTTAGTTTTAAAAGTTAATTACTTGAAAAAAGTGGGGTGGCTCATTCAGAAGATAATTGGTCCCGTCTTGGTCTGGGAGGAGCCCCACATCTGTGTGTGGTCTCTGCCATCCCCAGCCTGACCAACCAGTGGAGTGACCACCACCCCTGCAGCTGCGTGAGCTCTTGCAGCAGACTCACCCCTGCCATTGCCCCTCTTCTGAAGATTGTGGAGGGTCACTGCCCTCAGGCATCACGCTGTGAGGGGCAGATGGTGAGGTTAAGAAAAGGAATTCTGAGAGCAGGTGGGGACGTGCAGATGGCAGAACAGGAGTGTGGGCTGAGTAGCAGCACCGGAGGTGACGAGGTGCCACTCTGAGGGGAGGCTGGGCTGAGACCTGAAGGCCAAAGGGCTGGCATTGGGGAGACCTGGCGAAGGCTTGTTTTGGGCAGAGGAATGGCATGGTGCCAGTGCCCTGAGGGGTGTGTGTGTCCATTCCTTGCACTGCCCCCCCACAGATTTCAGACACCCTGGGCGGGGAGGCAGGATGACATGGGAGTATGATTTGTGGAGGAGCCAGGACCTCGGTGTAGGACCTACTTTGGCAGCCCTGGGACGAAGGACCTGGAGCTGCAGAAGACTCGGGTGGTCACCACTGGGTGGGCTCTGGGTCCAGGGGCCCCCACATGAGGTCTAGAATGTTCCACCCTGGTCCACCACTGGCTTCCTGCCTTCTCTCCTCTTCCCTCGCCACATCCCAAACGCAAACCATTAATTGTGCTGCTGTTAGGCATCCAATAAAAATATTATGTCAGCTTTCCAGCATCTTCTGGCCCCCGCTTGCCACCGGCAGAGCCTCAGGATGTGCCAAAGCCCAGGTTCGTCCCTGGGGCCAGGATGCCCGGGTGGGGAGTCTGACATCTGGAGTTGGCACCAAGGGTCTGGCTTGACTCCCATCTAAGTGGCGTATCTTAGTCCAGCTGCCCTGTCTGAGGCCCTGGGTAGTGACTCAGTCTGTTGGCTTTGTCCCCCAGCCCAGAGTCCCCTTTGATGGATCCTGTGGCTATGAACTTAGTCTCAGCCATTTGCCCCCCCCAGCATCAGTTTCCCCATCTGGACCATGTCCTAGGGTGTTTTAGCACCCCACATACACCGGTGGGCACTCGGTGTGACTGGGGTGGTGGTCATGGCTAAAAGAGGACACGAGTCCCCACCCCTGCTGCCTGGTTGCACCTATGTCAGCTTGGGTTTGCTTCATATTTATTTTAATTGAGAGAGAATTCATATACGATAAAATTCACACTTTCAAGCATACAGTTCAGCATTTTTTGTACCTTTACAATGTGCAACTGTCGCTGATTGGAACAGAGAAGGTTCCTCCTCCGCTGGGTAAGATTGACCCCTGAGCCCTTACCTGGGCTGCCTCTCTCTGAGGACCCCTTTGGTCTCCCTCTCTTCCTTCCTGACCCAGGCTGCCTGGTCCACTGTCAGAGTTCCAGCTCTGTCCGCACCCTGATGACACCCACAGGCCTTCTCCAGCTACAGACTCGGGGTCCAGCTGCCCCTAGATGTCTCCGCGTGGAGGGCTCACAGGGTCTCACACTCAGCACATCCACAACGCGCCTGTCCATCCCCCCAAACCCGCTCCTGCCCATCCCCCTGGCAGCTGGCGGCTCCTTCCTTCTGTTAATTGCTCCAGTCAAAATCCTTAGTCATTTCTGACTCCTTGCCTCTTCACTCCACCTCAGTGAGTTCAGCCTGTCTGTCCTATCTTTAGATTTCTCCAGAATCCGCCCATTTCTCCCCGCTCCTGAGCCTCCACCGTGGTCCACCCCTCAGCTTCCACCTAGACCAGGCAGTCCTCTTGCTCTGCTTGGTCCCTGGCTCCTCCCCTAACCCCCTACCCCACCCACATTCTGTCATCCTCTGCAGCCACCAGAGGGCGCCTGTGAGCCACAGCCTTCCAGGACACCCAACTCCCTCAGGGTCAAAGCCCAAGATCTTTTTTTTTTTCTTTTTTTTTAAATTTTTGCTTTTTATTTATTTTTTTAAAAATCAATCTTCATTGTTCATATTATTACAAAGGTTCCTCATTTCTTCCCCCCTCCACCAGGTTCCCACCCCACACTCCGCCCCTCCCCATCCCCCATTGTCCTCATCCATAGGTGCACAGTTTATGTTCAGTCTCTTCTTCCCTCCCTTTCCCCGATAGTAAATCCCTTTTCAGATAGTAAATCAGTTACTTAGCATTTTCTCATATCAATAATACCTCCACATGCCCCATGATACACTTCACACAAAAGACATTTCCCACTAGGTCAACCAGCCTCATCCAGGCCCCACCCAAGGCACTCACAGATCAACACCCCAGCCCTATACTAACTCAACACATCCAGATCTAAGCCTTCATCATTTGATTCAGCAGACCCTCAAGTTCCCGCAAAAGTTTCCAGCCATGTCTGAGAGGCAGCCGTGGGGCAGGGGCAGGCGAGGAGCGAGCTGTTCCGGGCCTGGCTGCTCAGGGCCTGGCCTCTGTTGCTCTGGTTCGTTCCACAACCAGCTACTCCGGGTCTGGTCACTGCCGCTCCTGACCTAGTTGCTCTGGACTTGGCTGCTGCTGCTCCGGGCCTGGCCGCTCCCAGCCTGGCAGCCGCTGCTCCGGGCCTGGCCGCACCCGACCCGGCTGCTCCCCCAGGCCTGGAAAGCCCAAGATCTTTGCTAATCTTCCCCCGAGAGCAGTGGCCTGGCTGTCCTGGTCATCACTTGCTTCCCCCCAGGTGATACCTAGTGAGTGAGTTTCCTGTTGCAGCTGAAACAAATCACTGCCATCTTGCCTTAAAACCACACACATTTATTCTGGGGTCAGGAGTTTGACATCTCACTGAGCTAAATCCAGGTATGGGTAAGGCTGCTTCCTTCCTGAGGCTCCAGGAAGAACCATTTCCGGCCTTTTCTAGCTTCTAGAGGCATCACATCCTTGTTCATGGCCCCTTCCTCCATCTTCACAGCCAGCAACGCAGCCTCTTCCACCATTCGCTCTGCCCCTCCTGCCTGCCTATACAAGGACCCTGTGATGACACTGCCCACCGGGGATCTAGGGTCATCTCCATCCCAGGGGCCTTCACTCAGTTCTGCCTGCAAAGCCCGTTCTGGGGTCAGCATGTGGACACCTGTTGTGGGGAGGGGGCGTATCTGCTGCCCACCCTCAATGAACAGATGATCTTCAGCAGAAGCCACTTTCCTGGTGAGGACAGGGCTCAGAGGTCAGTGGCGGGCCTGAGGCCTCCCTTCTGGGAACCGGAGTTGAGGGACTGGTCCTGAAGGGGGAAAATTGCCTGCCTTCTCCCTGTGAGCGTGCTTAGGCCGGGGGAGCGCTCCCGGAAGCTGTGGTAACACCAGGCCTTGGCTGGCTTCCCATGGCTGCCTCCCTGGACGGCCAAGAGAGCTGGCAGCATTGCCTTTCCTGGGGCCCCAGCCACTGCTTACTGACCACCAATAAGGACCTGATGTCTTTGGGGTAAATGGTGGGTCAGAGTTGGGGTGGTCTCTCCTACTGTTCCTGCCTGGGGGGTACCCAGCACCCAGTCATCCCGCCATCTCAGTGTGTTCTGTCTCTGTGCTCCCCTTCCCCACAAGGGGTTCTGTGGTCCTCCCTAGGAACACAGTACCCAGTGAGGTTGCAGGCGCCTGTGTGTCCGAGGGCAGGTTGGCGGTGGGCCCTGTGGATTGGACTCCCTGCTGCCAGTCTGAAGTCTCCCTTCTCTTCCTCAGGTTTGGCCCAGAAAAAGACGGCCCTGGCAGAGGTGAGTGTCTGTGGTCCTATCCTGACTGCCTCCTCCACAGACAGCACCAGCCCTGCTTGTGTTCTGCTCTGTGGCCTCGGGCACCCCACTACCTCTCGGGGACCCAAACGATGGCAGGTGTGAGAGGGTGAAAATCCCACCACCTGCCGGCATGGGGAGTTCAGGAAGGGGTTCAGTTGGGGGAGGGATGAGGCCCAAGAACTCAGCCCTTGGGCCAGTGAGGGAAAGGGAGGGGGGAGGCCAGAAAGGGGAGGCCAGAGAGGTGGGAGGGAAGTTGGGCAAGTGGCAGGCCCTGAGGATCTCACCAGGAGGTTGATGCCTGACCAGTGCCTGCTAGCAGCACCTTCAGTGTAGTGTCCCTAAGCGGCCACGTAGGAGCACGGGGTCCTTTTCATTCTCCACGCTGCGAGCCACTGTCTTCACCACCTCCCAGCCACGTTCCCGGAGAGCTTTCCCTGTGACAGCCGCTCTCAGGCATGTGTGCCGCCATGCTGTCCGTGGCCCTGCAGCCTGTCTTCAGTGAGGGTGGTACAGGGGGTCCCCACTGCGGTTAGTTTCCTGTCACTCCAGAAGGTGTCCCGGGGGGCGTGTCTGAGCCCCATTTTACAGGAGGAGCAGCCCAGGTGTCACTCCCTGATGCCAGTCACCATGTGAGTCCTTCTAAGGAGGGCATTGTCCACTTGCTGGGGCCCTGCAGTGCACTGAGATCGCAGGACAGTCTGGGGGAGATGGGTGGGCCTAGGGGCTCCAAGGGCAATAGGGAGCCAGTGAGAGGTGTGAGGCAGGGGCAGCAACAAAAGGTTCCTGAGGGAGTCCTGCCCCCTAGTGCCCAATGTGCAGAACATAAGCCAAGCTGAGGAGCGATGGCTGGTGGAGGCCATTTGAGGGCTGTCTGGAACTAATGTAGGGCAATGCCGGCTGGACTGGTGCCCGGAAGGACTGTGTGAGATTTTTGAATGGTGGTAGGTACATAGTAGGTACTTCTTAAATGTCAGTGACAGGTGGAGCCACCAGAGAGGCACTCAGCTCCTGTCTGCTGGCTGGCCTTGGCCCCTGATTCTAAACTGGCTTCTGTGTCCCTCCAGGCTCCCATTGCCCTTTCCACGGTCCTCCTCTTGTGATGATGTCACATGTGAGGGCCCGTAGCTTTCACACAAATGGGTTGGGATGGCCAGTGTCACACCTGCCACAGCTTCCCCTAGAGCTTCACGGGCTGGGCCTGCTCCCCGGAGGGGATGCTGTTTGTAGTTATTTCAGCCCAGAGGGCTGTTTGCCCCCAGGGGACACTGAATGATGTCTGGGCACATCTGTGCTCGTCACACTGGGGTTGTTCCTGGCATTGAGTGGGTTGGGACCAGGGATACTGGTTAATCGCCCAAAGTACCCAGGAAATCCCCCACAGAGAATGACCTGGCTCCAGTGTCAGCAGAACTGAGGGAAAGACCCCAAAGTTAGGCCTGGGGGGTTGGGGCTGCCCACCTCCAGCTTTTTCAAGGAGCTGGTGGCCTGGTCTGCCTGTGGGCCCTTCAGGACGTGAGGTATTGCCTGCTGGGTGTGCATCCTGCCCACACAGCTTCCCCCTGCATGACCCACATGGCCCGCCCTGGGCGCCAGCTGGGCACGGTGACTAAGCTCCTCTCTTGCCAGAATTTCTGGAGTGTTAGGGCCTCAGTGGCTCCTCCTTCCTGACTTCTAATGCTTCCTGTTTTTTTTTTTCTCTAGGCCCCATCTATGAGTGGACAGCCGGGCCCTGGTCACGGGAGGAAGCTGGGCCATCGGGGTGTGGACGCATCTGGTGAAACCACGTACAAAAAGGTTCTTCCTCTGCCCTTAGCCGGCTGAGGCGGAGTGAAGGGGGTCTCTCGGCAGTTCAGGGGACCCACCTGCCCCACACGCACATACACAGTGTCCACTGAGGTCATGGGCCCCTCAGTCCTGGCGAGGTCCCTGCTGCATATCATCATCTCAGGCAGCCTAGCTTTGAGGCTACACAGGCTGCACAGCCTTCCTGGTTCCAGGAGTCACCTCAGCTCCCAGCCCTGCTGGCTCATCTGTGATAGAGGAAATCATCCCTTTTCTCCCTCAGAAAGCAGGGCTGAGATGAGGCGGTAATGGGAAGCGCTGAGCCAGGCCCAGACACGTGAGTGTGCAGGGAGCCTGGAGCCCACTGCCATTAGTCCTCCCTTTCTCAGTTGTACTTTCTGATACACGTCTTTGCTGAGAGAGAGTACACGCACCATGTGATTTCCCCCTTTGAAGTGTACAATTAGATGGTCTCTAGAGTATTCACAGAGTTGTGCAATCATCACCACAGTTAATTTTAGAATATTCCCATCTCCCCTAAAAAATACCCCCTTGGGGTATTTGACCTATGAACCAGGAGGTCATAGTTCTTTTTTTTTTTTTTTTTTTTAACATATTTTATTGATTTTTCACAGAGAGGAAGAGAGAGGGATAGAGAGTTAGAAACATCGATGAGAGAGAATCATCGACCAGCTGCCTCTTGCACACCCCCTACTGGGGATGTGCCCGCAACCAAGGTACGTGCCCTTGACCGGAATCGAACCTGGGACCCTTCAGTTTGCAGGCCAATGCTCTATCCACTGAGCCACACCGGTCCCGGCATGGAGGTCATAGTTCTATTCCCAGTCAAGGCACATGTCCAGAATGCTGGCTCTAGCCCCAGTAGGGGGCATTCAGGAGGCAGCCGATCAATGATTCTCTCTCATCACTGTAAACCACAGTGATAAGAAAAGTGCAAACAGCGAATGCTCCTTAGGCCTAGGCAGCTTTTGGTCCAGGCCACTCACATGAGCTAACACACTCATCTCCGCTCCTGGCTACAGATGGAGAAACTGAGGCACAGAGAGCCAATGTCGCTCTCTGATCATGATGATATGAACCATCTAGAAAGTGGGTAGAAGAAACCCAGGCTACAGAAATGAAGTGTGGGTGTCCCTCCATATGTTGTGCCCCTTCTTCCAAACAACCCTAATGGTGGATAGACTCCTGCTGCATCAGGGCAGTTTTGAGATGTTGGAATGTTCTAGAATCTTGATTGAAAATGGGCTTTGGTATCATAAGAGATTGTATTGGAGTCTTGGCCAACTCACTTCTTTGCTGTGTGGGTGTGCAGGCCGAGTGACTAGCCTGAGACCTGCAAATCTGTAATACATGCTAGTAGGACCCTGGGCCCAGGGCTGGCGTAGGGACTGGCCCGGGGTAGGTATTAATGTGGCTGCCTTTCCCCGCAGACCACGTCTTCCACTCTGAAGGGGGCCATCCAGCTGGGCATTGGCTACACCGTAGGCAACCTGAGCTCCAAGCCAGAGCGAGACGTGCTCATGCAGGACTTCTACGTCGTGGAGAGCATCTTCTTCCCCAGGTAGGCCTGCTCCCACGCCTCCCACAGCTCCCGCAGACCCAGGGCTATCATGCAAAACAGCCTCGTGTTCTCTGGGCTCCCTTCTCTGCTGCAAATAGCCTTTTACTGGTGTCTGTTTGACTTTGAAGTCTGATTCGGTATCCCATCAGGACGTGAGTTTGCTGCTGAGACAGAGAGAGCCAGTGTAATAGTGGGTATTTTTTAATAGGGGAAAAAAGATAGAAGTTTGTTTCTCTCTCTCTCTCTCTCTCTCTCTCTCTCTCTCTCTCTCTCTCACACACACACACACACACACACACACACACACACAAACAAAAGAAACCTATAGCCAATCCAGGGCTGGTCAGGTGGGTCCTGGGTTCCTTCTTGTTGCTCCACCATCCTCAGTGTATGCAGCTTTTCTAACCAGCAGCCCAGGTTGCTGCTTAGGCTTCTGCCATCGCATCTGCATTCTAACAGCAGGAAGGAGAAGGGCACAACCAGGAAATGACACATCATTTCTGGCCCACTCACAGCTCATTGGCCACACCTAGCTGCAAGAGAGGCTGGGAAGTGGTCTCATTACAGGGGGTCATGTGCTCAGCCACGCTGTGGACTCTTGCCAAGGAAGGAGGGGAGAGTGGATACTGGGTCTCCTGAGATGGGCCACAGCGCTCGGGCCCGTTGGAAGCCTCAGCTTGCCTTTCAGTGTGGCCACTTAGGCAAGGCCACACAGCACCTAGAGGCACCATCCCTCACAGGCTTTCCTCCCTCCTTCCCCCACAGCGAAGGCAGCAACCTTACTCCCGCCCACCACTTCCAGGACTTCAGGTTCAAGACCTATGCACCTGTCGCCTTCCGCTACTTCCGGGAGCTCTTCGGCATCCGGCCAGATGATTACTTGGTAGGTGTGTTAGTCAGTGGTTGCTTTGAAACAAGTTAGCACAGACTCAGTGGCTCAACTCACCACCTGGCTGTAACCTCACAGTTTTTGTGGATCAAGAAGTGGGTGCAGCTTAGCAGGGTTCTTTGCTCAGGGTTGTAATCAAGAGGTGGGCAGTAGTTGGGGTCTCCTGTGACACTATAGACTGGGGAAGGGTCCCATGCCAAGCTCATGTCATTGGCGGGACTCAGTTCCTTGCTGGTTGTAGGCTGGGGCTCCCTTTCCCTCAACTCAGGAGGGAGGGAGAGAGCCTGCCAGCAAAGCGATCATTACTGTCTCCTATGAGCTCATCACAGATGGGCCTCCCCACCCACTCACCACCCCCTTCCAGTACTCGCTGTGCAACGAGCCTCTGATCGAGCTGTCCAACCCCGGCGCCAGCGGCTCCCTCTTCTACGTCACCAGCGACGACGAGTTCATCATTAAGACGGTGATGCACAAAGAGGCGGAGTTCCTGCAGAAGCTGCTGCCCGGCTACTACATGGTAGGGGTCATGGGTTCCCACAGGGCTCCAAGGGTTGGGGGCAGTGCCCCGGGCTTCCTTCCAGCCCCTGTCTGCCTCCCTCAACCTTGTACCCCTCTTCCTGTCGGCACACACAGCAGTTCCGCTCCACACCCAGCTCCTTTTCACAGGAGCAGAGGCTCTGAGGCCCTGGCAGATGGGTCCCAAGGTTCTTCCTGGGTCCCGTGGCTTTACCCTCAGAGACCCCCGCAGGCAGGCCCCCACATTTGTGAGCAGGAATTTCTGTTTAGGCTCTGGCTTCCCATTCTCCACCCCACCGATGTCCCTGAGTCCTGGTCCAGAAATTGCGGCTTACGGACTGAGTGCTTCGGCATTGGTGACTCAGAGGCACAGGGGAAGAGGAGCGGGGCCACCAGCTGGCACCTCAAAGGACCAGCTGCTTGGGCATCCCCATCCTGCTATGGCTCAGGACTCAAAAGGGCATATCAGGCCCCTGGGCAGGGTTGGGAGCGGGGTCCTTATACTCAGGTGGGCTCCTGAGTGTCGACTTCCCTGCTGTACAGACCTAGTGGGGATGGAGACAGACCCTTCTGGGCGCTCTGCCCAGATTGTGACCATCTCCCCTTAGGGCGTCCCTCATCTGCCATGTGTGATCTTGGTGGGACCCTTGCGTCCCTTAGATCAGGGACCAGCAAACTTTCTGTAAAGAGCCAGACGGCTGTGTGAGCCTACAGCCTGTCTTTACAGCTCAGCTCTGCCACTGCAGCAGGAACACCACTATAGATAGGCCTGAGCGGACAGGCAGGCCGAGTGCCAATAAAACTTTATTTATGGACACTGACATGTGAGTTTTATGAAGGTTTTATGTCACAAAATGCTATTTTTCTTGTATGTTTTTTCAACTCTTCACTAACACAAAACCATTAGTATGAAAACAGGCAGCTGGACGGAGTTGGCCCTCAGATTGGAATTTGCCAGCTCCTGCTCTGGGGTTGGGGAACCCCCCGGTGGGCTGGGGAAGAGGGACACCTAGTCTGACCTGGTGGAAGCTGGACCCAGACACCTTGTGGTGTCCCTTAGAGTTCTTTACCGAAAGGCTATGTCTCTGCACCTGGCCCTCCTGGTGCTTCCGTTTGGATGGGGAGATAGAGAATTAAACTGGCTGGTGTGACCTGTGTAAAGTTGGGGTGCTGGGGAAGGAAGTGGTCGGTCAGGGGGCTTCCTGAGAAGGTGACCTCTGGCCTGAGATCTGAGTGGCTGTGTATGTGGCCAGGGTGTATGGGAGTGGCTACCAGGCAGAGCGTGGCCTCCTAGCTCCTTTCTACCTACACTTTCCTCTCTCTCACACCCCCCAGAACCTCAACCAGAATCCGCGGACGCTCCTGCCCAAGTTCTATGGGCTGTACTGCGTGCAGTCCGGGGGCAAGAACATCCGTGTGGTGGTCATGAACAACATCCTGCCGCGCATGGTCAAGATGCACCTCAAGTTTGATCTCAAGGGCTCCACATACAAGCGGCGGGCCAGCAAGAAGGAGCGGGAGAAGAGCATCCCCACCTACAAGGACCTGGACTTCATCCAGGACATGCCCGAGGGGCTCCTGCTGGACGCCGACACCTTCTCTGCGCTCGTCAAGACGTTGCAGCGGGACTGCCTGGTGAGCCTGGGCCCCAGCCCTGCCCAGTCCCACTGCAGGCACTGGCTCCCGTGCCCTGGCCAGTGAGGGGGGTAAGGGTGGGACCTTGGGACGCACGCCCCTGTGTGGTCCAAGCCTCTCTGAGCCTCAGTTTTCCCATCTGTGAACCGGCGATGCTGGTAAACACTAATGCAGTGTGAGCCCGAGACACATAGCCCGGCACCAACTCCCTCTGCTCCCCTCACCCCTGTGTCCTGAATCAGGTGTTCCTACCGCACAGCCCAAACCCACAGAAGCAGCGCGCCATGCTCATGGCTCTTAACGGGCACCTCAGGCCCAGACCTGCCCCACCACCCAGCACTCCCTGGCTCCGCGCTGCTCTCTCCCACAGTAGGTGCTTTTTAGGGATAAAGAATGCTCTGCAGGGTCTTCACGAGCTATTACAATCTCAGTCTGCCTGCGCCCACCCCACCCTTCCCACAGCCTGGAAGGTCAGGCCACTCCCCGCTCTAGCGATGAGGAAACAGAGACCTGGCAAGGGCGTCCCTGCCAAGATCCTCGGCTGTCAGGGGCTGGGCTGAGTCTTCTCTTGTCCTCTGCTCTGTGTCCCTGTCTCCTCAGCCCCCTGCCCCCAACTCACAGACCCTGTGGAAAACTACACAGTGTCACCAGAAAACCACTTTGATGTCTTGGGGCCTTTCGGCGTCGGGGGCTCATTCCCCAAACCTGAAGGTCACGTGCCTGGATTCCGCCGTGGGCTGGAGTGCATGTTGCATCCACAGCACCCAGCTCCCCAACGGCGCCAGGGAAGTGGGAACACAGAGCCAGCTGCTCTGTCTCAGGGGAGGAAACGCTGTCCTGGCTCAGAGAGGCGGCCTGGCCCAGGGTTACACCCACACCTCAGCCACCTTATGGGGCCAATCCCAGCTCTGCTGCCATCTGCCTGCTGCACAGCCTGGCCTTCCACCCTTGGTCCCCTTGTCTGTGAAATGGGGATAGCAACAGGATCTCCCTGCGTGGCTGTGGAGGCAGACGGACAGAGATGCAGATTGCGCAGCTTGGAGTCACCAGGTTTGGGGGCAGAGGTGTGGGGACAGGGCAGTGTGTGACGCTCTCCCCCACACACTCGGTAGGTGCTGGAGAGCTTCAAGATCATGGACTACAGCCTGCTCCTGGGTGTGCACAACATCGACCAGCAGGAGCGGGAGTGGCAGGCCGAGGGTGCGCAGAGCACGACGGACGAGAAGCGGCCGCTCGGTCAGAAGGCACTCTACTCCACGGCCATGGAGTCCATCCAGGGCGGGGCCGCGTGTGGGGAGGCCATCGAGACGGATGACACGTAGGTGGTGCGGCTGGCGGGGCTTCGGGCTCTTGTCTCTACCCACACCCTCTTGCCAGGTGTGAGCATGGGCAGGGAAGTTGGCAGAGAAGGCAAGCAATGACAAAGCAAACCAGGCAGAAGCCTGTCTGTGGCCAGTTCCTGGTCTGTACACAGGCACAGCGGTGTCTGCCCACCAGGCCTGGTGAAGGTCAGACAGATGACGCACAGCTGTGGCCAGGGTGTTTCCATCTTGGCAGACACTGATCAGCGGATTCAGGCCATTGTCCATCCACATGGGAAACATAGTGGTCCCCTCCCTCCTGCTGGACCCACTGTGTGAAGCACAACCAGACAGATGTTGAAAGGTGGCACAGGGTATGGAGATGACGGGATGAGAGAGTCCCTTTATAACAAGTTACCTAACCCAGAACCCCAGTGGGCAGGATGAGAACGTTGCTTCCCCAAAGATAAAAGGTGGCCATGCCAAATGGCAAGGTCATAGCGAGGAGCTTGTCCCCTGACTGCACCCACTCAGCCTCTGCCTCCCAACCTGACCCTTCCCTGAGAGTGATAACCACAGATATCCCAGGCATGTCCCGATGTCCTCTAAGGGCAGTCACCCCAGATGAGAACTGCTATGGATAAGTCGATTGTCCATGAGCCATGCACTGACCGTGCCGGGAACCTACATTACCCTGTTCTGTCCTTACGGGGGCCCTGAGGAGGAGGGGTCATCTCCCATCTTTTGCTGAGGAAAGAGGCTCAGAGGCGGGATGGAGATAGCTATCCTGTGTGCACAGCCAGCTGGTGGTGGGGCCGAGGCTCGAGGAGGCCACCAGCTGAGGAAGGCAGAGGAGGAACCAGGCACAGGGCTACGCCTGAGCAAGGTGGGCGGGAGTGGCATGTGCAAAGGCCCTGCACAGCTGGCCCTGACCTCAGACCATCCTGGCATGTTTGTAGGATCTGCACAGGGCCTGGCAGGGGATGGCAGGGCATGCAGGTGAGCTCAGTGGTGCATGGAGTGCAGTGAGCAGAGCCTGATGTGGGGGTTTGGGTTATGGTGGCTTTGGGATAGCTGCTACATCGTGTAACCTCATAACCATCTGGGCTGGGCATGTTCAGGATTGAGGCTACGTGAGGCAATTAACTCCCCAGACTGCACCCAAGAGCCCTAGCATTTCCTGCCTGGGAGTGTGCGTGTGCATATGTATGCAGAATTTGCAAGTGTGTGTGTGTGTGTGTGTGTGTGTGTGTGCAAGTTGCACAAGTGCATGCAAGTGCACCGTATGTATGTGTGTGTGCCTGCATGTACGTGCATGTGTATGTGTGTGTGCACCTGGGCCTCTTTGCTGTGACTCCCTCAGCAGCCTTAGGCCTCCAGCTTTGAATTTGAGCTGGCTGGTAGAGCTGCTCCATCCATGCCAAGAAGGGGGTCCCCTGTGCTGGGACCCCCGCTGAAGGTCCAGCCAAGCTACCATCTACAGGGTCATGTGGATTTTTAAAATACATTTTTATTGATTTCCGAGAGGAAGGGAGAGGAAGAGAGAGATAGAAACATCAATGATGAGAGAACCATTGGTCAGCTGTGCATGCCTTCTACTGAGGATTGCCCCTGCAACCTGGGCATGTGCCCTGACCAGGAATCACACCGTGACCCCCTAGTTCATATGTCTACATTCAACCTGTGAGCCACCCCGTCCAGGCTTCTCTCTCCTTTCAGCCTTGTCTCTCCCCAAGTCCTAGACCAGGATTGGAGCCCCAGCCCCTTCCCACCTGGACCTGAGCAGGCGGGGCCGGTGCCTGGTCCTCTCGCCTGGATGTGTGGGTGATGGCGCTCTGGGCTCCTCTCTCTCCAGGATGGGGGGGATCCCCGCCGTGAATGGCCGAGGGGAGCGTCTGCTGCTGCACATCGGGATCATCGACATCCTGCAGTCCTACAGGTGGGTGCCTGGGCCCCGGTGCACTTGCTCAGGGAAGCTGGGTGCTGTCTGCTTGCAAGGCTCCCTCAGCCTCAGGAAGGCTCCTCAGCCCCAAAGGGAGCATTCGGTCCAACACAGGGATTCCCCAAAATCTAGATTTGTCCCTAGGGACTCTGATGTCGGAGGCAGGTCAAGGCCGATTTTTTTACACACTTCTCTGTTTTAAATATAGCAGGTCCTTGAACAACATCATTTCGTTCAACATGGTTGCATTTATAAACAGTGCTGAGATGCCTGGGAACATAACTCACGTTTGTATCATTTAGCCTGTGGTAAAGTTGATTTTGTACACATTGTTTCCGTTAGTCTCAGGACCTGTAAGTGAGGACTTACTTTGTAAAAATTGGCTCCTGCTCTTCAACTTTCACAGCCCTTGTTGCTTTGTTTGGTTTTCATACCGGAGGGCTGGCCTTGTCTCCTGTAGGCATCTCCCTCAGGTTGGGGCAGGGGCAGGTAGCTGTGGAGTAGCCAGCCAGGATTTCTGCCCAGGCCCGGGGCGGGGGTGGGGTGGGGAGGGGGAAGCTGAGGGAGTGGGCAGCACATGGCAGCAAATAAGTGTGGGTAGTGGTGTCATAAGGAGGGTTTCTTCCCCCCACAAATGAGGGGAGTCCAGGAAGGCTGCATGGGGGAGATGGCATTGTACCCAGCCCTGATGTGTTAGAGGGTCCTGGCTCAGTCTATCCGGGAGGAAAGAGGAAAGGCAGGCTCTGGGAGGCACTAGCTCTCTGTCCACCATGGAGGGCCAACCACCCTGCCTTTCCACTTCCTCCTCCAGATCAGCGGCAGTGGGAGCTGCCGGCAGGCAGGGCAGGGGGCAAGGTGGGGACAGGAAAGTGGGTAGGTGGCCTCTGGCTGAAGCAGCGACAGCTTTACTTCCTTTAACCAGGGCTGCTTCGCCTGCTTGAAGCCAGGAGCACCTGCAGTTGTGATGACCACAAATGTCCCCTAACATTGCCCAGTGTCCTCTGGGGTCAGGATTGTCCTGGTAGAGAAGTCCTGGACCCAAAGATTTGGCTGATGTTCTGGGTGCTTTTTCTCTGCCAGGTTCATCAAGAAGCTGGAACACACCTGGAAGGCACTTGTCCACGATGGGGTGAGCATCATTCATTCACCCACTCACTCATTCATTCCATCTGTCAGTCCACAAGTGCAGTGACCATCTCCCTGGCCAGGCACAGGTGCTAAAGAACTGAGACTCTCCCTCCTTGCTGGAGTAGCTGTACAGCAGAGGTGGCCCTGTGACCAGACAGTCTCAGGGTAAGGGGTCCGGGTCTGAGTCATCCGTGAGGGATACATACAGGAGGGCTTCCTGGAGGAGGAGACCCCCAGCTGACTTGAAAGGCTTCCCCGGACAGCCTGGCTGGGAAAGTCACTGTGCAGTGTGAGGGGGTCTTGGCCCAGGGGCACCTCTCCAGCAGAGCATCTCTGTTGTTTGAGAAAAACCTGCATGGAGTGCAGTGAGGAGGAGTTTATTATGTTTGATTAGCTATTTGTTCTTTGAATAATTATTCACATGGCTCAATGCACTTTTCCCTGAGCGCTGCCAGTGTAGAAACCCTGGCAGTGGATTCATTCTAAACATAATAAACTGAGAACCAACCACTGGGAGCCAAACAGCCCACTTGTGGGACCCCATCAGCCCTGACACCCCTGGTCCAACTCTGGCAACAGCCAGCCCTGGTGGATAACTTTCCTTCTCTGGGCCCCCCTTTTCAGACCAGTTCTTACTAAAGTGTTAAGGGCTATCTGTGTGCCTACAGTCTGTAAAATGCTAAGATCCCAATCTATAATCCTCCACACCCCTCAGAGAGTGTGTGGAGGGTCAAGTGGGAGCTTCCAGAGTATGCATTGAGAAGATCCAGGTGGCCAACTAGCAAGAGGCTCTTTTTAAAACAAAGAAAAAAAGTGTGTTTTTTTGTTTTGTTTTTTTTAATTGATTTCAGAGAAAGGAAGGGAGAGGGAGAGAGGGATAGAAACATCAACGATGAGAGAGAATCCCCAGGGGCATACAGGAGGCAGCCAATCAATGATTCTCTCTCATCATTGATGTTTTTCTATCTCCCTCTCTGAAATCAATAAAAATGTATTTTAAAAACAATAACAAAAAAACACTTTATTTACAAAACAGGTGTTGGACCATGCTCTGACAACCCCTGCTTTAGAAAATCCCTCTGGTTCCTTACTTTTGATATTTATCCATTTACTTTGATTAGCTATTTGTTCTTTGAATAATTATTCACATGGCTCAAAAAATTAAAAATACAGATAGGTTTATAATGGAAAAGCCTTCCACACCTCTTCCTGCCACTCTTACCTGATTCCCTGGGGCCCCTCCAGAAAGCCCCATGCTGCGACCCTATTATCCCCTCCGCAGAGGAGGCCATCCCACCCCGCAGTGGTCTGGGCTGTCCTGCGGGACACAGGCAGCCACAGTGCTCACACCCCTGCTTCCCCTCGGGCCCCCACATCTCTCCCCAGGACACTGTCTCTGTCCACCGGCCCAGCTTCTACGCCGAGCGCTTCTTCAAGTTCATGAGCAACACCGTCTTTCGGAAGAACTCCTGTGAGTTGCCCTGGCCTTCTGAGCAGGAGGGACCGGGGGTGTGGAGAGGCGAGCAGGCAGCACGAGTGCGGTAAACCAGGGGGCCTCGTTCTGCTGCTTGGCCAGCCTCAGGGCTCAGCCAGGGACTTGGTCCCGAGAACAGGGTAGTCAGGCGGCCGCGCCACACAGGTCAGCACAGGGCCTGGCGCCCATGTCCACATTGGCTTCTGGCTCTGCCTCATTCTGCCTGTGTGGACCTCCAGCCAGTAGAGATCACAGCCCTCAGTTTCCCATCAGCCCAGAGCTGTGAGAGCAGCATGTGTTTATACAAGTCCAGCGCCAGCATTCAGCAGGGCTGCCCATAGCCTCGCTCTGTCACTGAGGACATGTGCCTTTGGTGGGCACTGCGATGGTCATCGGCCTAACGGGAAAACTGAGCACCTGGTGTGCTGGGAGCTGCGCTGGCCACCATGGGAGCAAGGAGAGGATGGTGACGGGTGATGACAGAGTGTTACGGGGTTCCCTGCCTCGCATGACCTTGTTGCAGACAAGGATGCTGAGGTCAAGAGAGGCTGAGCTGTTCCTCCAGGCCATACAGCCTGGCTTGGGACCAGGTCCCCAAGGCTTTCCGTTTTCTTGCTTGATGTTGGGCCACAGCTGTGGTGGGCTGGGACCAAAGGGGCGAGGCCCCAAAATGCTCAAATAAACATTGGCAGCTGCTGAGTCAGCTGCTGTTTCTGGAGGGCCCAGAATGGGGTGGTAGTTTCCATTTCTGCTGTGGGCAGAGCCGGTGGAAAGCAGGGCAGGGCTTTCTCCAAGAAGAGCCTTGCTTCTTGGGAATGTCATCCCATTGTCTCCAGGCCCCAGGCTTGAGGAACAGGCTGGAACTGGCACAGTGAGGGCCGGGCGTACAGGTGGTGGCCGCTTGGTGCCCACCACACTTCCATGCAGAGGAGAGACGGAGGGTCCCGGCCTTGTCACCGCCCCAAGCACACCAACCACTCTCCCTCCCCAGCCCTGAAGTCGTCACCATCCAAGAAGGGCCGTGGTGCCTTGTTGGCGGTCAAACCCCTGGGACCCACCGCTGCCTTCTCAGCCAGCCAGATCCCCTGCGAGCGGGAGGATGCGCAGTACGACCTGCGGGGGGCCCGCAGCTACCCCACGCTGGAGGACGAAGGTGACGGGCAGTGGGAGTGGGCACGTTTGTGAAGGAGAAATGAGGCCGCTGCTGGGGAAAGACACCATCCCTAGGGGCTTAGAGTTGGGGTGCAGGGAGCAACAATGGCAATGCCGTGTGAGGAAAGGGACCCCCGAAGCTGGGCTAAGCCCGAATGGGAGGGTCCTCTTCCAATTCAATACCTGCAGCTCCCTAGGCGGGAGGGAATGGCTGGGACAAAGCCAGGAAGACCTGCGGGGAGAACTAAGCGTAGAAAGCACCGCCCTGGGAGGGACAGAGACAAGAAGGAGGAAGTGCTCAGTGGAGTTGGGCCTGATGTTCTGGAGGTCCCTCCAAGCAACAAGGGTCAGAGATTCCAGTCAGGGAGGGGCTGGGGAGTAGCTCAAGGGAGAAACTGCGTGCGCAAAGGTCCTGGGGCAGGACGGTGCCTGGCGTGTTGGAGGAACTATAAGGAGGCCTGTGGTTGCAGCGGAGTGAGCGAGAGGGGGAGGTGACGAGGGCAGGGAGGGCAGGACTGCAGGGAGGCAGTTTGGATTTCAGTTTGAGAGCAGCAGGAAGGTACTGGAATCCTTGTGCTGGGAAAACTGGAGTGACCCGTGGGAGCTGCAGTAGAGGCGAGTCCCTGCAGCAGGTCCTGGGAGTCTGGCTCCCACAGGAACCCACCGCCTCCTCCACAGGCCGGCCTGACCTCCTGCCCTGCACGCCGCCTTCCTTTGAGGAGGCCACCACCGCTTCCATCGCCACAACCCTGTCCTCCACGTCCCTGTCCATCCCAGAGCGGTCCCCCTCAGAGACCTCAGAGCAGCCGAGGTACAGGTGAGCAGGAGGAGGGGTGGCCTGCACTCCTAAGAGGAGGGGCCAGCACAGGGCCTGGTCGGGTGGGGCAGTGGGGAGGCCTCCCTGTCCGTGCCATCTGTTCCACCTGTCTGTGTTCTCTCGGAAGGCGGCGCACACAGTCCTCCGGACCGGACAGCCGGTAAGACGAGACCCTAGCCCCTCCCTTCCCGTCTCCTCTCTAGGCTCCACAGTCTGCCCAGCTCCTCCTGCAGAACCCCTTTGTCCCCCTTTCCGCCCTCCCCTGCCCTTCTGCAAGCTCACCCCTCCACATTTCCTCCCAGAGCCCCTCTGTCCTGGGAACAGGTGTATTTTAACCATCCATCTTCAGGTTCTAGAGCCACACAGAACCTCGTCACTTGGTATTTCACCCCCACCTGGTGCCCCCCTCCCCTGTACCTGTTAATTCTTTCTTTTCATTCTAAGAGGTATAAAAGCGCTCACAGTGAGATGCCTGCCTCTGCTCTGTGCCCAGCCCCTTCCCTGGGAGCACCAGCCTAGATATTCTTTCCTCTCTCGAGATATTTTATGAATATACAAGCAAACATACCCTCAGGCCTGCTTCTCCCTTTTGCTTTGACAAAAGCTGTGGCTCTGTGCCCCTGTTCCTTGCTTTGTCACTTTCCAGATGAAGGTTGTGCTATGAGCCTTTGCTGGTTCTCTTCCTTCTCTTTTTTTAAAGATACGAATTTTTAGCGGGGGAGGGGGGCGTGAGGAAGAGGGGATAGAGAGATAGAAGAAACATTGACGAGAGAGAAACATTATCAATCAGCTGCCCCCCCACATACCCCCTAACTAGGGATCAAGCCCACAACCCAGGCATGTGTCCTTATTGGGAATTTAACCTCAAGGTTTCTAGGTCAATGCTCAACCACTGAACCACACTGGCCAGGCAGTTCTCTTCCTTCTAACAGATTGTTCCTGCTCTTGGAGAATACTTGGGTAGTTCCCAGTTGTTTGATCTTGTCATACAACTGGAGTGAATAGGGTTGCTCTCCAGAATTAGCTTTTGAGAAGATAATTCTTGACAGTTGAAAAGAAAGTCATGGTACACAGCACATTTAGTGAAAAGTACATCTCCCTCTGTCCAGCTGCCTGCTGCCTGCCCAAAGGCTCTGATCAGTCTACACTAGGGGCCTCAGCCTCTGGGCCCCCAAACCACCCCACCCCTAGTTCAGCCCTAGGCGGGTTCCAAGCCACCCCAGGTATGGGTGCAGCATTCATGTCGCGGGTCATTCATGTGCCCCTGTGGTGCCAGAGTCCCAGGACAACCCCAAGTGGATGGTCATTTGCTGTCCCCTCCAATAGGGCTAGGCCTCAGCTAGACCTGCTTAAGGCGCCGGTGGGTTGACATGTAGAGATAGCACCTCAGACCTCATGGGACTGAAATCAGCTCCTGTTCAGAGCTCAGCTGGAGCACCTGGGAGTGGAGGTGGTGAGGAGGGATATTGAGCCATCCATTGCCTCCAGGCCCCAGGAGGAGGCAGGCGCAGAGGAGGACCTGCAGCAGATCACGGTGCAGGTGGAGCCCGCGTGCAATGTGGAGATAGTGGTCCCTAAGGAAGAGGAAGAGGGGTGAGTAACCATCCGGTCCATGTGGCCCAATGCTCTCCTGTTGCTTGGTTTCTGTACTCAACTTTTGCCCCAGTCTCATTGGCTGAGCATGGTCACATGGCCAGCTGGCAGCAAGGCAGGCTGGGAAATTTAGTCCACATTCTGGGGAGCAGAGGCATGGGAATGGGGCTTCAGGAACTGAGGTGCTGAGGAGCACAGTTTCACTCACAGAGCTGCATGTAATGTGTCAGTCCAGGGATTATACCTCGGTGGTGTCTGCGATTTTTTCTCCTCCCTTCCCTCACTCTTAGTCTTGCCTGCACTTGTGAGAGGATGACTGGCCAGTTTCTTCAAAGGACCACTTTTGGTCTTAGTCACCCTTCCTCCTCTCATATTTTGGTCTTGTTTTATGCACTTTAACTCAGTCATTTCTTTCGTCTAACTTCGGATTTGTTTTCTCACTTGTTTCTTTTTCTTCATTATAGGTTGAGTGCTTAAGTTCCTTTGTTTTTCTTTAGTAAGAGGCTCTTAAGGCTATGCATTTTCCTCTGAGTGTTGCTTTTACTGTCCCAATAGTTTTGACATGAAGCAATTCCTTTTTATGTTTGCTCATGTATAGATAGTTAATGATTTTTCTCTTAAGGTCCTTTTAGACCTAAGGCAGTGAGCTTACCTGGGGGTGGTCCTGCCCACTGATGACACTGGGCAATGTATGGGGACATCTGTGGTTGTCAAATGGGGGTGCTCCTGGCATTGAGTGGGTGGGGGCCAGGGATGCTACCCAGTATCCCACAGTGCTCATGACAGCCCCCCACAGAGAGTGACCCAGCCCTGATATCAGCAGTGCTCAAGGAGAGAGACCATGGACTGAGGTTTATTTAGGAATGTGTCTGCACTCCTGGGTACATAAGGATTTTTTTTTTTTTTTTTTGTCCTTTTAGTACTTAACTCTAATTTTACTTTTGAGTTGAAAAGAGGCCTTAAAAACCTATGCTATTTTTTTAAAACAGATTAAAGTCTTTATGTCAAGTACACCATTAGTTTTTTTGTTTGTTTGTTTGTTTTTTAATATCCATGGACATATGGGAGAAATGTGTATTTTCTGCCGGGGAATGGAAAGTCCTCTGTTCTGTCAGTGTATTAATTGTTGTCATTCAGTTTCTTTATGTCTTAACTTATTTCTCATCTGTTTGGTCTAGTTAATTCTATAACTTAGAATTTCTGTTCTATTTTTATTTTATTTTTTTTGCTGTTCTATTTTAAGAGGCCTTAGCATTTACACCACATTCCCAGGATTCTCTTTGCCCTTAAGAGTTTACTTTACACACACACGTGCACACATGCACCTCCAGTCTCTGCCACTGGGCGTTTTCGCTAAAGCCTTGCAGTGTAACATATGACTCAGTCTTTGCCCAGAAAAGCAACCTGACCTGAAACATGTCTGAAGAACAACTTAGGGATATTCTTGTCACTTAGAGCTTGTCATGTATTCATGAGATGAATATTACGTAGCAATCACATAGCCTTCCGCCGAGGCCTGGGCCTGATTCTCACCATCTCTCTCAGTGTCAATCTCCTCACCTGTGACACGGAACAGCAGCAAACCCTTCCCAAGGGAGACGCAGTGGATTCGCTCACACAAGGCTCTTAAGCAGGCTTGTGTATCATAAGTGCTCAGACTGCACGTCCCCACTTTACAGATGAGGAACTGAGGCTCAGAGAAGGAAACGGAGGCTTTACATTCACCCAGCTCTCTGTAGAGGGTCCAGGGGGAATAAGTGGCAAGGTCAGGACAGTTCGTGTGCCTGTGTGGAGGGGAGAGGTCCAGGTAGACCAGTTATTACCTGGGTCATGACAAAACTGGGTGGTGGTCAGTCTTATTTGGCTTCCTAGGACTTGTCTGCTTGGTGACACACTGATGGAGGAGGGGCAGGAGGGTGAGGGGAGTGGGCTAGGAAAGGATGGTACCGCTGAGAGTCTGGCCTTCCCTGTCCCCAGGGTGGAGGCTTCCCCGGCCTGTACCTCTGCCATCGTGGTGGAAGCCGAAACCGCCAGCCAGGCCTCAGAGCCCGCCAGCCAGGCCTCGGATGAGGAGGACACGCCCGCCACCGACATCTACTTTGTAAGTCCTCCGGGCGCGCTCATCACAGGGCCCTCGACCCACATGTGCTCATGCATGCACATTCGTGACAGGCCCGCACACATGGACACACATTGCACACACTATCATACCTGTATACACATGCCTATACACATGCACATCTGTACACATGTTCACAAGAACACACTCCAGCATTTGTACACTTCACACTGACAGATGGACACACTCACATTTGAGAGGCACACATTTGAAAGGCACACACACACCTGCACACGCTCTTGCACACCACACTTACCTTGCTCTTAACATGCTCACGGCACTCACGTGGTATTCTCTTGAACACATGCACACTCACGTGGTGTGTGAGCGGCCCGCCTCATACCCAGGCCAGGCCATCCCAAGGCTAGGAAACTTCCTGGGCCTTGCTCCCCAGAAAGGAGAGCCTGGCAAGAACAAGGCCCCAGCTGTGCCACCCCGACCCCTGGGAATCACCCTAGTCCTCACGCTCTCAGCCCCAACGGGCCCTGGTCCTTGGTCTGTGCTGGAAATGCTGTGGATCTTCTCCTCCTGGTGATGGGCGTGGCTGGGTGGCTCTGTCCTTAAGGGGGCGAGGGAAATGTGGAAGGGGCAGGTGGGCCTCCACTGTTCCTCAACAAGGCGGGGTTCGTCAGAGCAGGAAGGGGCCTTGCCCTGGAGACTGGAGCCTCCCTCCCAAATCTGGGGTCACCTCCCCCTTGCATCTCCTGTAGGCAGACAGATTAGATGAGCCAGGAACGTGGGTGAGGTAGGTACTGGGTGGCCACGAGCCTGCAAAGTCTAGTCCACTGGCCCTCGATGGTGGGTCAGGGGTCAGATGGCCCCAGGTGCAACAGAGAGTGCCAGATGCTGCAGCCCAGCTGCCTGACCTCTTCCCAAACCTCCATTTTCATCTCTGCCCCCAAGAGAAGGTGAGCTGCGGGCGCCTGGCCTCAAACTCCAGGCCTGGGTGGGCCTGGCCCTCTGCTGCTATCGCTGCTTCTTAACTACCACCACCCTGCTGTCCTGAGCTAGTGCTGCTGGGTCACAGGGTCCTGCCAGGAACTGCAGGGGGCACACTGTATGCATGTCCCTACAAGCCATCCTTTTCCCATCCCTGAGGGCTTGACTTGTGTCCTGTTCTCTCGAATCCTGTGTGAGGCAGTTGGGCTGTGTCCTGTGAATGGGTGGCTGGGCCACAAGGGGCAGCAGAGAAGGTAGAAGCCACAGTGTGACCCTGACACCCCCGAACTCTCCTACTGCTTTGCCACTGACTCACCTGCCCCGCCTAGCACCCGCCCCACCTGACCTTCCTGACCTCAGCTGGATTCTGCATTCCTGTCCCCTCATCCTGTCCTCTCTTTGCCTCCTCTGCCCTCCTGGCCCACCCAGTTCACGGATGGGAGGTACTGGATTTACTCTCCCCGGCATCGCCGACTGCGGGCCATGACGCTGAGCTCCTCGGGGACTGTAAGTGACCACAGCAGGCCTCCAGGAAGCCCAGCCCCTGCCCCGTTGCCCGGGGCAGCCAGGAGCCTCAGGGCCTGGCCGTCCCTCTTCCTCCGAGAAGGGACTTGGGGAAAATAATAATGACAACTTTGCAGGGTCACTGCTGTGTGTGTCCTGCAGGAATGTCACTTAATCTCCTGTGAAGTTAGCATCAGTGGCCAACAGGTACATGGCTGGTGCTCAGCGGGCCTTGCCATGGTGGAATCTACATTTTTTAAAATAAATCTTTATTATTTATATTATTACAAATGTTCCTCATTTTTCCCCCTCCATTGCTCCCTTCCACCAGGTTCCCACCCCACCCTCTGCCCTTTCCCCACCCCCCATTGTCCTCATCCATAGGTGCACAGTTTATGTTCAGTCTCTTCCCGCACCCCCCACTCCCCTATTCCCTGAGAATCGTCAGTCCACTTCCCTTCCATACCTCTGATTCTATTATATTCACCAGTTAATATTGTTCATCAAATTTTTAATTCCCTTGGTTTTTAGATTCACTTGTTGATAGTTACATATTTGTTGTTCATAATTTTTATCTTTATTTTCTTCCTCTTCCTATAGAAACCCCTTCAGCAATTCATATAATTCTGGTTTGGTGGTGATGAACTCCTTTAGCTTTTTTTTTTTTTTTTTTTTTTTTTTTAAATTTTATTTGTGATGCTCTTTAACTGGCCTCCGATTCTCAGTGATAGCTTTCTGGGTAGAGGAATTTTGGCTGTAGGTTCTTGTTATTCATCACCTTGAATATTTTTTGCTATTCCCATCTGGCCTGCATGGTTTCTGTTGAGAAATCAGCTGACAATCATATAAGTGCTCCTTTATAGGTAACTACCTGCTTTGCTCTTGCTGCTTTTAATATTCTCTCTTTGTCTTTTGCTCTTGGAATTTTAATTATGATATGTCTTGGTTTGGTCCTCTTTGGATTCCTTTTGTTTGGGGTTCTGTGTGCTTCCTGGACTTGTAAGTCTATTTCTTTCACCAGGTGGGGGAAGTTTTCTGTCACTATTTCTTCCAATATGTTTTTGGTATCTTGCTCTCTCTCTTCTCTGGGACCCCCATAATTCTGATGTCGGTTCGCTTGAAGTTGTCCCAGAGGTTTCTTACACTATCTTCAACTTTCTGGATTCTCTTGTCTTCTTGCTTCTGCGGAGGAGTGTCCTCTGGCTCTTTGTGTTCCAAATCTTTGACTTAATTCTTTTGATCTTCCATTCTGTTTTTAGGACTCTGTATAATATTTTTTATTTCAGACCGTGTATTCTTTATTTCTAGTTGATCCCTTTTCGTATCCTCATAGGTCTCATTTATTTTATCGGCCTTTTCTAGGAAATTCTTGAAAAACCTTATAACTGTGGTTTTGAACTCTGTATCCAGTCGCTTGTTGTACTCCATTTCTTTCATTTGTGATCTGTTTTCTTGTCTCAGCATTTTCGCTGTTTCCCTGAGTTGGTAGGGTGGTTTTGTGTGCTAAGATGTCCTATATGGTTCAGTGGGTCAGCCTCCCAGTTACCTGAGGTGGACACTCTTGGTGCCCCCCTTTGTGGACTGTGTGTACAGCCTTGTTGTAGTTAAGTCTTGATTGTTGTTGCTGTCATTGGGAGGAACTGACCTCCACGCCAATTTGCTATGAGGATCAGCTATGTCTATGCCAGGAGACAGCCTTATTCGACTAGACTTGCAAAATTGCAAAAGCCTCTGTACTCAGCTTGGATGGGGAGGAGTTTCAGGATGGAGCTTACAGCCTTGGCTTCCTCCCAGCCCCGCCCTATGAGGTTCCTGAGTCTCAGTGTTCCTCAGTGTCCTTCAGTACTCGCTGCAAACACCTCTGAGAGCAAGATGCCCTCGAGTTTCGCCTGCTACCAGACAGTCTAGTCTCACCCCCAGTGAGCCCAGAACTGGGGTTCAATGCAATTAGAAGTGGGATTCAGTGCAGTCCGGAGCTTTTGTCTCCTTCCCGCTAGGACAATCAACAGTCTGTCCTCTACGCGCATTCACCTGCATGCCTCCAGAGCTCTGCCTTTCGCCACTCGCCTGAGTTTTCGCTTTACAGCCCAGATTCCCTCCGTATGAGCCTGGGTCCCCAGGGTCTGGCCTAGAACTGGGGCTCAGTGCAGTCGGAACTGGGGCTCAGCACAGTCCGGAGCTTTTGTCTCCTTCTCGCTAGGGCATTCCAGCAGCACAGTCAACAGTCTGTCCTCTGCACTCATTCACGTGCGCACCTCCAGAGCTCTGCCTTTTGCCGCTCGCCCGAGTTCCCACCTTACAGCCCAGATTCCCTCTGTATGAGCCTGGGTCCCCAGGGTCTCTCCCAGAATTGGGGTTCAGTGTAGTCGGGACTGGGGTTCAGAGCAGTCAGAACTGGGGTTCAGCACAGTCCAGAGCTTTTATCTCCTTCCTGGTAGGGAACGCCAGCCAGTCACACAGCCACCCCCTCCTCTCCGGCTCCATCCTCTTCCCACGCGCGCACCGTGTCTCTGTACCTTAGGCTTTTACAGCTCCTCTGATTTTCCTTCTGGTTTTCTCTTTCCTTCTAGTTGTAGAATTTCCAGTCAGTCAACTTTCCTATAGTTCTGGATAATGTCCATTTTGTATTTTAGTTGTATTTTTGAAATTGTTCTGCCAGGCTGCAGTTAGGCATTTACCTATGCCGCCATCTTGGTTTCTCTCTCGGAATTTACATTTGAACCCCAGCCCCAGGCCACCTCTTCCCAACCCTTCTAAGCGAGGGACAAATCAAGCGGACACTTCTCTGCTGATGGCTCCCCAAGGAGCATCTGCCCTTCTGATGGGAACGGTCAATGGGTCAGTGAGGACTGCGAAGCTGGGCTCTTAGCTGCAGGAGAGAGGAGTTAGTATCTTCATATCCACTTCACAGATGGAATAACTGAGGCCTCTGCTCCTCAGGGACGAGAGCACACAGTTTAGACAAATTCTGAGTCCAGCCTCTGTGTAGTTGACACTCATCCACCCAGTGAGACGCTATGTAGATGTCATGCAGCAATGGCCTTATCCGTCCTATTATTATCATTATAAACAATTAATGAAGGGTCCAGAGAGGCCAAGTAACCTGCCCAGAGCCGCACAGTGTGAACAGGTGGAACAGGGTAAAGAACTGGAGAGTTTCTGTTCTCAAGAGGAGGCTCACATCACGGCCCCAACAGCAACCCCCCTGCTTGCCACTGGGTATCAAGACTACTTCGCCAGTGCCTCCGGCCACACTGTCTTCCCATGACCCATCAGCTGGGGACGCACAGCACCCCCCAAGGGATCTCTGGGGGGAGCAGTTTGCAAAGGGGCCTGGAGGGGGTTGACCTGGACTTTAAAAAACACAGGTGGGGTGGAAAGGAAGCAGAAGAAGAGTGTCTGCAGGGGGCGCAATGGAAACCGAAGTGTGGAGGCTGGATGGGAGGACAGGAAGTCTGGATGAGAGGCAGGAAGGGCCCTTAGGCCTGCAGGAAAGAGTGACCCCTTGGCCTAACTCTGGTGGGGTCATCCGCAGTTTCTGGGTCCCTCCCTCCCCCACACCCATCTTTCTATAGAGAGTCCAGGGGACCCTCTTTTCTCATGTTTTGAGTCCCAGCAGGGCAGCTAGGTCGGTGTCAATCCCTCCTGCAGCTGCCCTGTGCTGGGCACTGGATACAAGCAGCCCCCAGTCAGCCTGGCCCTGCCTTCAGGGTCCCAGGTGGGCAGGGGAGGCGGAGCGAGCTGCTGCCGATGAGCAGGGTTTTGTATTGTGCCATCACCGTGTGAAGGAGTGAGTGGGGTCTACAGTAGTGTCTTGTCCCGCTGCCCCATGTGCCTTTGTGCCAGTCCACAGATGGGCACAGGGGTCTGGCCTGTGAGAGCGGCAGGAGAGGTGTTGAGCAGACACAGAGGTTGGGGGAAGCAGCAGGTGGGCTCTGAGGGGCAGTGAGTGCAGGAGAGGTGGGTCCGGGGCTTGTTGGTTGTGGCTGTGGTAGGTTTAGGGCCTGGGGACAGCCATGTGGACATGGCCAGGGCAGGTGTGTTCAAGCCTGGTGGAAGAAAGAAGACAGCTGAGGAGGCCTCCAGGGCCCAGGGAAATTTTTGAGATGGAAGCAAACCTGGCAGGGAAGCACACCTGCCCCCAGTCTGATGACAAAATGGGGAACCCCTTCCCCAGACACAGCTGGAAGAGCACTAGGCCACCTACCACCTTGCACCTTTAAGCACCCCCAGAGCTTGCATGGCAGGCAGGATCTGGGCTTGGGCGCTGCTGGGCTAGTGTCACGGGTGGGCAGAGGAGGAGGAGGAGAGGACAGCACAGCAACAAGCTCCTGCCACCCTTCCTCCCCGCCCTGCCGGCACGCCCCTACTGCACTCACCGCTTCCTGCCGCCCTCCCTGCCTGCTCAGGCCACTCAGCCCCGGTCCTGCCCATCTCGAGGCCCATCCAGGTTGGGGGCAGGTCCCCATCAGGGCGAGGGCAGCCGGGGGCCGAGCTGCCCACTTGTCCTGCCTTGGGGGTCCGCCTCTTTTATTTCTGTTTCTTCCTTCCTCCCTCTCACCTCTCTGGTGCCTCCTCACACCCTGCTCTTCTTCTGCGCCCTTCCTGCACGTGCCGCCTGCCCGCCCTCCAGCCCACCGATGAGAGGAGCTGGGTGTACTCCCCGCTCCACTATAGCGCACAGGTCCACTCAGCCTCCGACGGCGAGAGCGACACAGTAAGTGTGCCCATGGCCCGCCAGCCTGGCCTGCTTGGGGCTGAGAGCACCCCAAGGACAGAGGGGAAATAAGTCTGGGGCGGGAGGGGTAGGCCTGGGCTCTTACTGTGTGGTAGCCCGTGGGTAAGTACTGTGGGGTCTGTGTCCAGCCCTCACGGCATGTGGAGTCCCCGGCCTGAGGCAGTGGTGGGGCCAGGCCACATCATGGGAGGCCCAGCGGGTGGGGGGTCCAGCCATGGCGCATCTCGCCCTCACCTGCCTCTCTTGCCTCCTGCAGTAATTCCTACGAACCACCAACCCATAGGAGTGGAGCATACACCTGGCCAGCCCAGCTCGGCCCAGAGCACAGGAGGTGCCCACCTGGCTGCCGCTGGATCTCGCTCGCCCGCCTCCTCCCCTTGGCGATGGTCACTGATGCTCCGGGCTGCAAAGCAATGCCCCGGTTCCGTCAGCTACCTGCGCCTGTGATACTGTGAACCTTCCGGAGTTTCCAATCATGTATTTATTTTGGGTCCTTACTCTTTGCACAGAGACGGCGGCACACGGCTGCTTTTTTTACAAAAAACAACAGCAACAAAAAACCCACAAAAAACACACACACACCACGGGAAAAGAAGACACTTCGTTCTATGCACTTTTTGGTTCTTTGCTATGCTTGCATGTGTCTTGCTGAGAGAACAAGGCTCATTGGCTTTGAGGACCTGTGTCCCATGGTCCAGCCGTTCCAGGTGAAAATCCTGCTCTGAGTTTCCGCAGGCGCCGCCCTGCTCCACCTCAGGGAAGTGGACGTCTCTCCTCCACGTGGACAGCTTAGTGTCTGGACGATAGGGCCCACGTGATGGGAGACACCTTTTCCAAGAAGGATTTCCAAAACGTCCGACTCAGAGGAGGCAGCTGGGCCCTTAGCCACGGGACTTCCAGAGAGCTGGAGCAGGCCCTCCCCGTGGGCAGGCACAAGGCCTGGAGGGACAGACTCTGCAGCAGGAGGCCCCCCATGATGGGTGGGCAGCCTCTCTTTCATTTTCAATTGATGAAGACTCCTGTGCAGATTAAAGGAAAAAGTTCTTTAATGAGAAACAGTATTTTTTCTGTCATCTTCAACAGGGGCAGCCATTCCTGGGCCCCGAGCCCCACTGGGTGATGCCAGGATACCCTGAGGGGGCTGCTGTAGCCAACAGCTTTGCAGAGTCTCTCACACCCCCACCTACACACACTCGCGCCTCCTGAGAGGAAATGTCAGTAATGGCTGCCCCTTGCCCACTCCATGGACCCCCACCAGCTCAGGCCCACGTGGGAACAGCTGGGCTAGAAGCCACATCTTTTGGAAGAATTCTGCCCCAGCCCCTGCTTCCCTGGGGAGCCTGAGACAGCCAGATAACTCGCTGATCTAGGAATCTGACTTTTTGAGTCCTTTGCAAGCTGCATATACCGTTGCTGGTTCTTGCTATGCAGGTCCCTCCTCATCCCACCTCAACAGCCTGCTGGAGGGAACCTGCTGGTCTGGCTGCTGTCCCCTCCTCCCTGGAGAACCAGGCTGCACCCCGAAGGCTCTCCTCTTGCTGTGTGTGCAGGGGCAGCACCTCAACTCGGAGCAGAGCTTTGGGAGACACTCCATGCAGCCTGGAGAAGGGGGGCCTCAGAGAACCCCCAGAATAAGCTTGCAGGTACCTTGAACAAGAAGCAGGACAGCATTCTCTCCCTACTTCCCAAGGAGCACTTGTCCAGAGCCTGGGGAACATCCTCACCTGGACTTCAGACCAGTGCTGTCTGCAGACACCCTGGCCACAAGGCACCAGTCTGCTCCAGACCAGTCCCACCAAGAAGGCAGGCAGACTCCTGAAGGCGCATCTCAGACCTGGAGGACTAACGGGGACAGCTGCGTCACCCAAACACCAACGTGAGGGTCACCGCCCAGGGCCCAGAGGCTGGGCACAGACATCTGAGCCCCGGCGGGGATGACGGGAGCAGCACAGCCCTGGGAGAGTGGGCCCTGCGTCCACGCCATCCTCGGTCAGTATGGAAACGAGCAAGGGAGTTGCCTGTGTGGCCCATCAGGCCCAGTCCCTGCTGGGCCCCTTGGGCTCTCCTGAGGGAATCACGGAACAAATGCAGTGGTTGGATGCTGACTTTTAGGAGAAATTTGCAAACCTCCTGGATGTGGCGTTTCTGTTTCCATGTTAAGTCAGAAAGGCCCCTCGGAGACCCATTTTGTGTTGTATTCTTTGTCCCAGGACTGTGCTGATGGGAGGCATTTGTCCATTCTTTTCTGGGCGGGGGGGCGGGGTTGGTGGCAAGAGACAAGACCTTATTTATAACTGTAGTGGACCCATGGACATTTAAAAAAAATAAAGTGGGTTGAATGGAAGGCCTGGATCAGCCCACCTCGCTGTCAACCACCGGCCCCCCCAAGGATGGAAATCTGTAAAAGGCCCCACTTCTCTCCTGACTCATCTCTGATAGCCGCTGTCGCAAGAACCTGGGCAGCGTCTGACTTGCTGTACTGTAAAAACGAAAGGCATTTCTTGAGGCTGACAAGGTAGAACCTTCTGTGTGTCCCCCTGCCAGCCTCTCAAACCCCCACCCCCTCCACCACCTGGCTTAGTGCAATACTCCCATCCCTGATGGGGTCTCTTGCCATGGTACTGTCACCACAGCCCACGGTCCCCATCCCAACCTTGTTTTTATGGCTGAACTGATTTCAAAACACAACGAAACTGCAAACCTTGTGTGTCTTAATTCGCACCGGGGCTTCCGCGTGCTCAGCCCCTGGTCTAGTATGTGACAATCCGGAGCGCAGCCTCCTGGGCGCCTCCGTATCCTTACAGCCACTGCTGGCCCTGATAACACTCATATGCAGCCCCGGCCCCTCCCTGCCCCCCCTCCCTCTTTTTATGTTGAAGAGATCTCTAATAAATCGGGTAATATGCATCTGTTGCTTTTGCCTCTCTATGCGTTCCTGTGGTCTAGGAGTTTGAGGACCCACTTTGAACAAAACAAACCCTCAGGAGATTTAAAATAACAAGACCCAAATGTTTTATTTTATTGACCTCTTTGAGAGAGAAACATCAGTGTGTTGTTCCGTTTATTTATGCATTCATTGGTTGATTCTGTGCCCTTACTGGGGGGATCAAACCCACAACCTTGGCATATTAAAATGACTCTCCAACCAACTGAACTACCCAGTCAGGGCCAGGACCCAAATGTCTTAATTGCCTTAATAGCTGTGGCCTCCTGGGTTTCAGTTCACCTTGAAAAACTTAAAAGCTTCTGACATCACCCTCGCCGGTAAGGCATGTACCTTGGTTGCAGGCTCCATCCCTGACCCTGTACAGGAGGCAACCAATCGATGTGGCTCTCTCACATGTATGTCACATCTCCCCCTCCCTTCCACTCTGTCTAAAAATAAATGGGGAAAATGTCCTTGGGTGAGGTTTAACAAAAAATAAAAGCTTCTGATATCATTGCAGCACAGCTCAAAGGAACAAACACTCCCCAGAATGGCTCATGCTGAGCAATGCATGGACCCCATTTAAAGGGAAAGTATTTCCACCAGACGCCCGGTTTAGAAGCACTGTGTTGAAAAGTCAGACCTGTCTGTAAGTGAGCCCTTGGAAACCCAGTTATAATCAGAGATGCAGATGCAGAATGGCTCAGCTCACATATAAACTAGACACATACATAATCTAGAAGGTACTTTCCTTACATTCACATATTAAAATGCAAATACTCTCACAGATGCATCTGCATTTTGAAGATCTCAGGGCCAGGCCTCGCTGGTACAACCCATATCCCATGACAAGCAGGTTTGTCATCGGGGTGGCCAGAGATGGCCTGTTATTTCTTTTGGAAGACTTTTTTTTTTGGCATCTATTTACAATATAAGTACTAATTTGTTTTCTTTAACAATTTGCATGAAGTTATCTAGCATGGGACAGCAGTTTCTTGTAAAGCCTCTATAGTACTGACCAAGGAAAAACAAAACTATTTCGAGGATAAGGGATTCTTCAGAAGACCACCCCACCTGGCATCTTGGTTCCAAGCACAAGTAGAGCATACAACGCCAGCATTTAGGGTGGTGTTATGAAGCTATATTTTAAGGCAAAGATTTAAAGAATTAGTTTAAAATGTTAAGTACTATCCTCAGGTGGGCTGGGAGAGCTCAGAGCAGGTCTTTGAGGTCCTCCAGATCTCCAAGCCTCCTGTCCTATCCCCTGACTCATCCTACCCTCCAGCCCTAGGGACAACCCTTAACAGCTAGTCCCACATTTATCCCTCCCATGGATCTCCAGCACCCACAGAACAAAGCTAGACCACCCAGTTCAAATTGCAGCTACCTCTTGGGATTAAGGGAGAGGTGTTAAAGTGACTTTCCCCTCTCTGAGCCTCAGTTTCCCCCATCTATAAAGAGGGTTGAACCGAAACCGGTTTGGCTCAATGAATAGAGCGTCGGCTTGGGGACTGAAGGGTCCCGGATTCGATTCCGGTCAAGGGCATATACCTTGGTTGCAGGCATATCCCCAGTAGGGGGTGTGCAAGAGGCAGCTGATCGATGACTCTCTCATTGATGTTTCTAGCTCTCTATCACTCTCCCTTCCTCTCTGTAAAAAATCAATTTAAAAAATACATTAAAAAAAAAATTGGAGGATCCAAGATGGCTGCTCGGGTAGACATCTAGCCGAGGCAGCACACAACAATTTCAATGGAATACAACTAAAATGTAGAGTGGACATTGCCCAGAGCTACAGGTAGTCGACTGACTGAAATTTCTACAACAAGAAGGAAAGAGAAAACCAGAAAGAAAATCAGAGGAGCTGAAAAAAAGCCTAAGGTACGGAGACATGCTGTGCGCGGTGCCTGCCCGCACGCGCGCACGGAGAGGTCGCAGCCGGAGAGGAGGAGAGGGCGGGGAGCCGCCTTTCCTTCCCTAGCAGGAAGGAAATAAAACCCCCAGCCTGGGCTGAACCCCCGAACCGGCAGCGCTGAGCCCCAGTTATGGGCCAGACCCTGGGGACCCAGGCTCCGGCAGGAGGAGACAGGGCCGTGAGGCGGAAAAATGGCGAAAGGCAGGGCCCCGGGAGTCACGCGCAATGCGCGCAGAGGACTGAATGTTGACTCTGATGCTGGGTTGCCCTAGCCGGAAGAAACAAGGCCTCTGGCGGTGCTGAGCCTCAGTCCGGACTGCTCCGAACCCCAGTTCTGGGCCAATCCCTGGGGACCCAGGCTCAGGCAGAGGGAGACGGGGCTGTGAGGTGGAGTCCAGGAAGAGCGGCGAAAGGCCGGGCCCCCGGGACTCGCGCAAACTGCGCGCAGAGGACAGTCTGTGGGACTCGCACAAACTGCGCGCAGAGGACAGTCTGTTGACTCTGATGCTGGACTTCCCTAGCGGGAAGGAGAAAAAAAAAAGCTCTAGGCTGGGGGAACGCGGAGGGGAGCGGAAGCCCCTGCCGGACTCCAGCCAACTGGGCACCAGCAAAGAGGCGGGCCACGAGGCCCCTGGGGGCGTGGGTGCCCCTGAGCCTTTGACCACTGAGCTCGGGCAATGGAGCCAAGGCCGGGGGCTGCTTCCTGGGCGGCGCCGTCCCGGCAACAGGCTGAAGCAGCACAGGAGCCCGCGAAGAACAAAGGGGTGCCACAGGCCAACCTGCTGAGCTCCCAGGACAAGGAGGAAGAAACCAAAGAAGTTCTCAATGTGAAGAAATCAAGTGAGAGCAAAAGATAGTAAAATTACTTAAGAAAGAATACAAAGAAGATCTTGAAAAATCAAAGACTAAGTCAGAACTCAACTCAACAGCCAACATTGCAACATAAATGCGTTTTAAAAAGAAAAAAAAAGGACAGAATGCTGGAACAGCGACGGCCAGGCCTAAAGTGGCCAGGCACAAGGCAGTGGCAGCCAGACCCGGAGCAGCAACGGCCAGGCCCCAGAACAACAGCAGCCAGAACCAGAGCATCAACAGCGAGCACTGGAGTAGCCAGACCTGGGGCAGTGGCAGCCAGGCATGAGGCGGAGGCGGCCAAGCCCAGGGTGGCCAGTCCAGGAACACCCAGACCCGGAGTGGCCGGGCCCGAAGAAGCCGGGCCCAGAGCAGCCGGGGTGGGAGCAGCCAGACCCAGAACAGCAGTAGCCAAGCCCAGAGCATCCAGGTCGGGAGTGGCCAGGCTCGGAGCGGCCGGGCCCGGGGCAGCCGGGCCCAGAGCAGCCGGGTCAGGTGCGGCCAGGCCCGGAGCAGCAGCTGCCAGGCTGGGAGCGGCCAGGCCCGGGGGAGCAGTCGGGTCGGGTGCGGCCAGGCCCGGAGCAGCGGCTGCCAGGCTGGGAGCGGCCAGGCCCGGGGGAGCAGGCGGGTCGGGTGCGGCCAGGCCCGGAGCAGCGGCTGCCAGGCTGGGAGCGGCCAGGCCCGGGGGAGCAGGCGGGGCTGGTGCGGCCAGGCCCGGAGCAGCGGCTGCCAGGCTGGGAGCGGCCAGGCCCGGGGGAGCAGGCGGGTCGGGTGCGGCCAGGCCCGGAGCAGCGGCTGCCAGGCTGGGAGCGGCCAGGCCCGGGGGAGCAGGCGGGTCGGGTGCGGCCAGGCCCGGAGCAGCGGCTGCCAGGCTGGGAGCGGCCAGGCCCGGGGGAGCAGGCGGGGCGGGTGCGGCCAGGCCCGGAGCAGCGGCTGCCAGGCTGGGAGCGGCCAGGCCCGGGGGAGCAGGCGGGGCGGGTGCGGCCAGGCCCGGAGCAGCGGCTGCCAGGCTGGGAGCGGCCAGGCCCGGGGGAGCAGGCGGGGCTGGTGCGGCCAGGCCCGGAGCAGCGGCTGCCAGGCTGGGAGCGGCCAGGCCCGGGGGAGCAGGCGGGGCTGGTGCGGCCAGGCCCGGAGCAGCGGCTGCCAGGCTGGGAGCGGCCAGGCCCGGGGGAGCAGCCGGGTCGGGTGCGGCCAGGCCCGGAGCAGCGGCTGCCAGGCTGGGAGCGGCCAGGCCCGGGGGAGCAGGCGGGGCTGGTGCGGCCAGGCCCGGAGCAGCGGCTGCCAGGCTGGGAGCGGCCAGGCCCGGGGGAGCAGGCGGGTCGGGTGCGGCCAGGCCCGGAGCAGCGGCTGCCAGGCTGGGAGCGGCCAGGCCCGGAGCAGCAGCAGCCAAGTCCAGAGCAACTAGGTCGGGAGCGGCAGTGACCAGACCCGGAGCAGCTGGTTGTGGAATGAACCAGAGCAACAGAGGCCAGGCCCTGAGCAGCCAGGCCCAGAACAGCTCGCTCCTTGCCTGCCCCTGCCCCACGGCTGCTTCTCAGACATGGCTGGAAACTTTCGTGGGAACTTGAGGGTCTGCTGAATCAAGTGATGAAGGCTTAGATCTGGATGTGTTGAGTTAGTTTAGGACTGGGGTGTTGATCTGTGAGTGCCTTGGGTGGGGCCTGGATGAGGCTGGTTGACCTAGTGGGAAATGTCTTTTGTGTGAAGTGTATCATTGGGCATGTGGAGGTATTATTGATATGAGAAAATGCTAAGTAACTGATTTACTATCTGAAAAGGGATTTACTATTGGGGAAATTGAGGGAAGAAGAGACTGAACATAAACTGCACCTATGGATGAGGACAATGGGGGATGGGGGTGGGGGACGGAGGGTGGGGTGGGAACCTGGTGGAGGGGGGAAGAAATGAGGAACCTTTGTAATAATATGAACAATAAAGATTGATTTAATAAAAAATAAAAAAATAAAAAAAAATAAAAATAAAAAAATAAAAAATAAAAAAAATAAAAAATACATTAAAAAAAAATAAAGTGGGTTGAATGGAAACTAAGTGTCATCCAAGATTTTTTTAAAGCTCAATCGCTGAAGTACATAACTATTCATTGACAGATGGTGCAGCATGATGGGTGACTTTCATAGACGGTCAGCCCAACATCTGAGGCTTTTTAGTCTCCATCCAGCTCCTACTCTTGGTCATCTTGAGAGGTCAGGACTCGAACCTATGGTCTTGGGGCTTCCCTGCCTATACACGCCAGGAGTCTTCGCTCCCTGAATACGCCTCCTTTGGCCCCGCCCACAAAGCTCCACCTCCTCCCTGAACCCGCCCCTTCTTGGTCTCGTCTCTCCGAGCCCCGCCCACTAACAGTTCCGGGTTCGCACCGCTCCGGGTGCCTCCGGTCTTGAGGCACGAGGACCCACACGGGGCTGCTCCTGGCACTGCCTGACGGGCGCGTCCCTGACAGCCCGGCTGGGGCCTACCACGCGGACCGCGTTGGCAGGAGATGGGGGATTACAAGGCGTTAGAGCCCCCGCGGATCAGATGGCGGGGTGGGTTCCCACCTCCCAGCTCAGGCTCAGACGGGGCAGCCCGGCGCGCGCCGCGGCGGAGGAAAGGCCCCGGCGCAGGCCCCGGATCTCTGCGTCTGCGCCGCCGCCATCGTCCCAGCTGATGGGTCGGGATACACGCTCGCGCTCGTGGTCAACGGGTCGCAGGGATCGCAGGGGCCGAAGGCGGCGGAGCCGGAGCGGGAGTCGAAGCCGAAATCGGAGCGGGAGCCATGGGCGGCGAAACCGGCGGCGCCGGGATGACGAAGGGCGACGGAGGCGGCGAAGCCGGGAGCGCAGGTGCGGTCGCTGCGTAAGCAGCTCTGGGGGTTCAGCTCCTGCCCTGGGGAGGGGGGTGACCCCCGAATTAGGCAGCGAGGGCTTCCTGGAGGAATGGACGTCAGGCAGCGGAAGGAAATGAGAGGTGTTTCAGGCAGGTCACGGGGTGCTTGGAGGGACTGCGAGGAGCCCAGGAAGCGAGGCAGGTGACACAAAGGTAATGGGAGGTTAGATCGCGCAGGTTCTGGTCGTGGTGAAGGGTTTGGCCATTATTCGTAGGAAAGCACCGGGCCATGGGAGGACTGTGAACAGGGAATGACGTGGTCCGGCTTACTTTGCAGAACTCTCTCTGGCTTTCCCGTGAGGAAGGGACTGGCTGAGGAGGTGGGCAGGACTGACACCAGGGAGGAGGAGGACAATACAGTTGTCCAGGCAACAGATGATGGTAGCCTTCAGGAGAGGGAGACTGTGGGAGGCACAGTGAGGACGTGGGTTGAGTTTAGTGGGATTTTGGAAGTAGAGGTGACAACATTTGCTAATGGAGGTGGGTGTGAGAGAGCTGTTGATGACAGGTGCAGAACTCTAACTCCTGGGCCCGGGGTCTTAGTGTCCCCAGGGACCACAGTCCTTTTTCTTCTGGAGATGGGACGCCTTGCCAGAATTGGCTTGAGTTCATTCCAGCACAGAGGAACCACCAGCACAGTGATGGGGACTGACTCCAAGACCTGTGTCCCAGTGCTGGCTCAGTCCCTAACAGGCTGTGACACTCAGGCCGCCATTCTCTTGCCTTCTGTGATCCCCAAGTTTTCTCACCTGTGTCCTCAATATTTCCATGGGGACCCAAGATTTTTGTACAGACACTCATTGTCTCCTACTCCTTCACCCCAGGAATTTTCAATCTCTTTCATCTCATGACATACATAAAGCAATTACTAAAATTCCGCCCCGGTGCGGGTTGTGTGCACTGTCCTATTGTAGTTGAGTCTTGATTGTGCTGTTAGTGTCACTGGAAGGAATTGACCTCCAGTCCAACCAGCTCCAAGGACCAGCTCCAACTATAGTAAATGCTGGGCAGAAGTCAACTTTGTGGAACAGAATTTGCTTCAAAGGGGCTTTGGTACTCACCGAGTCCACCCCTTTAGTGTGTCATTCGGGGAGGTGGTAGGTTTGTAGTTGTAATCCAGCATCATCTGAAGCTGTCCATCAGGTGCACTGGCTCTGGGACCTCCCAGAAGTGCAAAGTTGGCCACCATTTGTGCCCTGCCTGGAGCCACCTGATGCGAGTTACAGAGTGATCTGCAGATGGCTGCTGCTTGTGTTGGGCCTGGAGATATTCGGAGAGGCCAACCGTGAACCAAGGCAGGCTGCTGCTAGAGCCAGGCCTGGGGCCACTTAGCAAGAGGCAGAAAGTATGCAGAGGCCAGCTGCTGCTGCTTTTAGAGATTTTAGGAAAGTCCAAAACCTAAGTCAGGAGAAGCCAGCTGTATGGGAAAAGCCACTAGAAATGCTTGGATGGTCCAGCAAGTTGAGCAGGGCTGGGTCTCAGGGAATCACCAGGGTGGGGTAAACAGTTGGAGCCAGGTTGATGGGGACTCAGATATCGCTCCTGCCTGTAGACTATGGGGAACCATGGCCTCTGCCAGCGCTTTTGCCTGGTAAACTGCACCCCAACTCTTGCCCTGATGCCAGACAATTCAGTTCCTCCCCACATGTCCCCGGTTCCTTTCAAGCTGCTATCCCAGTGCTGGAGCTCAGAGGGAGTGAGTCCAGCGTGTGCCCTTGAAGAGGAACTGCCTGGGACTCCAGCAGCCCGTCTCAGCCACAATCCCCACTGTTTTTTACAGCCAGAATTATGGGGATTCCCTACCTCTTCCATGGCTGGTTCTTTCTCATCCTCCAGGTCTCAGCTGACATGGTCCCTCTTCAGAGAGGCTTGGGCAGGGGATGGCGAGGAGCTGGTGTGGGGTTGAGCTAAGGGGACCTCCATAGCCAAGATTTACCTCCAGATATTTCATTGTATTATTTTTTTTAATATTTTTAATTGGGGACTGAAAGGTCCCAGGTTCGATTCCAGTCAAGGGCATGTACCTTGGTTGCGGGCATATCCCCAGTAGAGGGTGTGCAAGAGGCAGCTGATCAATGACTCTCTCTCATCAATGTTTCTAACTATCTCTCTCCCTTCCTCTCTGTACAAAATCAATAAAATATATTTTAAAAATAAATAAATAAATAAATAAATAAATAAATAAAATATTTTTAATTGATTTTTGAGAGAGAGGGGAAGAGATTTCCATTCAACTAGATTTTAGGAGTTTCTGAACGATGGTTGTTCTAATGTTTAGTTGTATTTTTTATGTGGTTGTTGGAGGATTCGAGTATGATGTTTACCTATGCCTCCATCTTGACTGGAAGTCTCCAGATTTTTTTTGTGTGAGCTTAATAAGTGGAACATTTAACATATTAAAGATAGGTTTAGTTTTTTCTCTCTTCATTCAGAGGCCTCTAAACACTAAAGAATCTATCCTTAGGGGCTTGCCCATTCTGTTCCCTATTCCCAATGCCTTTCCCTGGCCCTTCATTGCTGTCAGTTTTACTCCAGTTTTCTCCTACCCAACTGCATCACTAGTTTAAACACCACCTTCTCCTGTAAGCCCTCTCATCACCTTGGAGAGATCAGATCTTTTGATTCAAACTTTTTTTTTTTTAATTTTTTAAAATATATTTTATTGATTTTTTACAGAGAGGAAGGGAGAGAGCTAGAGGGCTAGAAACGTAGATGAGAGAGAAACATTGACCAGCTGCCTCTTGCACACCCCCTACCGGGGATGTGCCCGCAACCAACGTACATGCCCCTGATTGGAATCGAACCCAGGACCCTTCAGTCCGCAGGCCGATGCTCTACCACTGAGCCAAACCGGTTTGGGCTCAAACTTTTTTTTTTAATTTAAATATATTTTTATTGACTTCAGAGAGGAAGGGAAAGGGTTCAAAGGTCAACCACTGAGCCAAACCGGCCACTCATTGTTCCTGCACCATCCAGCCCCAGCCCGTCTTCCTGCCCTCATCCCCTCCCTCTTCCCCTCACTGACTCTGCTCCAGCCATACTTGCTGTTCCCTGAACATGCCAAGTAAATTGTTGCCCAGGCCTTTGCTCGTGCTATGCCCTCTGCCTGGATCATCCTCCACCCAGATCTCCCCATCACTCCCTCACCCACTTCTTCCAGTTACCGCCTCAGGGAGACCCTCTCTGACCTTTTGTCCTCTCGTTTTACATAATTTCTTTGTAGCTCAAAGCACTATCCCATATCACACTGTTTCCTTATTGATGTGAGTCCCACAAAGGAAGGGACCGTCAATGTTTTTGTCACTGCTCTGTTCCCAGAACCTGGAACAGGGCCAGCATACAGCAGGCGCTCACTAAATGTATGTTGAACAAATGACTGACCAGCGAGCAGTGAGCAAACCCTTTCGGATTTCCTTCCCAGGTCAGATTCAGAGGAAGACCAGTGGCAGCGGCGAGGGAGACGCTCACCGGCCCAGTCCTCCCCGTCGGACTCGGACAGTGAGCGGCAGTGGCAGCGCCGCCGGGCCCGCCGCCGGAGGACCCGCTCCTGCTCCTCCTCCTCCAGCTCTGCTTCCCCAGCCCGCTCCCGGAGCTCGGGGGACGTTGCGGCGGCCCTGAGCCAGCAGCAGGACCTGCAGGAGCGCCTGCGGCTGCGGGAGGAGCGGAAGCAGCAGGAGGAGCTGATGAAGGCCTTCGAGACGCCTGAGGAGAAGCGGGCCCGGCGCCTGGCCAAGAAGGAGGCCAAGGAGAGGAAGAAGCGGGAGAAGATGGGCTGGGGCGAGGAGTACATGGGCTACACCAACACCGACAACCCCTTCGGCGACAACAACCTCCTGGGCACCTTCATATGGAACAAGGTGAGCCCGGCACAGCCATGGAGTGCTTGGTGGTTGGCTCTGTGCTTGTGCCAAATTTTTCCTGCCTTATTGTTTTCACTTTGTGTGCTTTTTACAACTTCAGTTTCAAGAGATGTTAGCACTCACAGCACACATTCCCAGACTGCATTTTGCCATGCAGAATTTGTTTTATACACACATACGTACACTGGTTTTGCCAGGTTTTACTCTGTTAACTGTCTCTTGCAGTGTAACATTTCAGCCATGCTTTGACCCCACACCAGCCTAACCTCAGTGTGACTGGAGAATAGGTTCTTAGTGTCACACACTCAGGATGGAATTCCACAGTTATCCTCTGTCAGCTCAGAGCTGTCATTTCATTCTTGAGATGAAAATTACGCTCTGGTCATTTACCTGCAGTCATGGCCTTGGGCGCATAGCTGAAAACCACAGAATTTGTCTTTCATGTCTGAAGGTCAAAAGTCTGAAATCAAGGTGTCATCAGGGCCATCCTCCCTTTGGAAGATCTGGCAAAGGATCTTCCCTATCGCTTCCAGCTTCTGGTGGTTGCTAGGAGCAACCCAGAGCTTGTGGCTAAATCACTCCAGTCTCTGCGTCTGTTGTCAGTAGCTGTCTTCCCTCTGTGTTGGTATCTTCATATGGCGTCATCCTCTATGTCTGTGTCTAAATTTCCCTCTCCCTATAAGGACACCAAATATTGAATTAGGGCCCAGTCTAATCCAGTATGACCTCATCTTAACTAATTATATCTGCAGAGACTTTATTTCCAAATAAGGGTACACTCACAGCTTCCAGGTGCTGAGACGTGGACATACAGTCCAATCCCACACAGCACCCATCACTGGTGGGGAAGAGAGCGGGGCCACAGTTGGAGGCTGGGGCAGCTCCACTCATCGCCCACGCTGAAGTGTGGATTCTTCCCAATGTCCTGAACATAGAGCCCCTTCGCCTGCCTCGGGACTCACCGTTCCTCTGCCTTAGAACACTCCTGCCTCTTGCATGGAGGTTCTTTCTCCTCCGATCTCAGCTGACATGGTCCCTCCTCAGAGAGGCCCTCCTGGCCCCCTTGGTATTCTTTTTTTAAATTTTATTTTATTGATTTGAGAGAGAGAGATAGAAACATCAATGATGAGAATCATTGATCAGCTGCCTTCTGCATGCCCTCCACTGGGGATCAAGCCCACAATCTGGGCATGTGCCCTGACCAGGAATCGAACCATGACATCTGGTACATAGGTTGCAATGCTCAGCCACTGAGTGACTCCAGCCTAGCTGCCCTGGTAGTAATTATCAGGGCATTGCCTCTGCGTTTCTAGCACTTTACTAACAAACTAGTATTGTGCACCTGCCAGGTGCTGGAACCTTTGTGACTCGGGGCACATATCTATAAGCGAGGGCAACAAAAATCACTATCCCTGTCGGCCAGCAGCCTCGTGGGAAAGACAAACTGTAATAAGTAAGTTAGCAAAGTACAAGAGGAGAGAACGAAAGCAGGTGTGCAGCAGTGACCACAATAAGCAGGTCCAGCCCTGGCCGGTGTACCCAGTGGTTAGAGCATCAACCTGCCATCAAAGGGTCTCAGGTCCATTCCCAGTCAAGGACACGTACCTGGGTTGCAGGTTCAATCCCTGGTCCCAGTCGGGATGCATGTGGGAGGCAAGTAATCATTGTGTCTCTTTCACTTTGGTGTTCCCCTCTCTCTCTTCTCTCCGTCCTCCCTCCCTCCTCTCTTCCTACCCACCCACTCTACCTTACACTCTCTAAAAATCAATGGAAAGAAGATCCTTGGGTGAGGATTAAAAAATAAATAAGCAGGCCCAGAAAGGTCTCATTGCAAAGATGATTTCTAAATACACGCCCTAACTTATAATGTATAGTTCCTGCCAAACTGAACTCCACAGGGCAGTCCTAGGGCCTGACACACAGTAGGCACTTAATAAGTTCAAATGAACAAGCTTGCTGGAGTCTGGGCTATGCACGTACCTGTCCAGGCGTTTCTCCATGAGTCTTTCTCAGCCCAGCCTGGCCTTGGGCAGTTCGCCCCAGGAGAAGGCTTTGCCATATGCAGCGGGTGCAGCTGGGTTTCTATGTGAAGCAAGAACCAGCAGGTTCCAGGAGACTCCCAGGAGCCCTGCAGGAGTGGGCCCAGCTGCCTCTCCTCGGTGCTTCGCACACTCGCTGACGTAGAGGGTCTTTGGAGTTGGGTTTATAAAACTGACTGATTTGTAGGTGGGGATGGAGGGCGTCTGCTAATGGGAGGCAGTGAGGTGAGTCCTGGGATGGGTCCTTCCTCCGAGCTAAAGCAGATGCTGTGGTCCATTCATTTCGGCCTTTAGACATGAGGGTGTGGAAGCCTCCTCATGGGAAGTGCCAGGGAGGGCAGAAGAAGGGGGGCCCCTCACCCAGAGGCCTATGCTGACCCTTGCAGGCCCTGGAGAAGAAGGGGATCAGCCACCTGGAGGAGAAAGAGCTGAAGGAGCGGAACAAGAGGATCCAGGAGGACAATCGGCTGGAGCTGCAGAAGGTGGGCGTGCCCTTGACCTGCCCACATGGGACCAGGAGCTTTCCCTCGTCGGGGCTCCCAGGCTGGTTTGTCCTTGTGTAAGTCAAACAGAACCTGATTGGCTTTCATGGGAAGTCTTGGCTTTAGGCACAGCTGCATCCAGGGGCTCAGGCAGTGTCTCCAGCGAGCTGCTCCTCTCCACATCGGCTCTGCTGGCCTCTGGCTTGACTCTCAGATGCTCCTCTCAGGGTGGCCTCTCCTCAGAGTCTGGCGGGCTTGGGCCAGGCCTTGGTTATAGTCCCAGTCCCAACCCTAGGGGATCCCATGGCCTGAGAGGGCACAGGGCAGGCCTCACAAGTCCCCTCCACCCCTATCATCTAGCTGTCCTGCCCTCATCCTCCATGTGCATCCCCAGGTGAAGCAGCTCAGGCTGGAGCGGGAGCGGGAAAAGGCCATGCGTGAGCAGGAGCTGGAGATGCTGCAGCGGGAGAAGGAGGCGGAGCACTTCAAGACGTGGGAGGAACAGGAGGACAACTTCCATCTCCAGCAGGCTAAACTTCGGTGCGGTGCACGGAGCGGGGGTGGGGGAGGCTGCCCACTGCCACCCTCTGTTCACCAAAACCCTGGATCACTCCCTTCACCCACGCAAACTCATGGAGCTTGTTTCTGCCCCAGGGCCTTTGCACTTGCTATTCACGCTTCCTAGAACCCGCTATTCTATGGCTCCCCCTCACTCTTCGGGTTTTTGCCTATTGTGTTCTTGGGGGGTGCTCCCCAAGCCCCTTTTTGGCACTAGCTCGGTTTTGCGTGTACACCTGTTGCTGGTGAGCTCCCCCCATTGGGCTGGGTGCAGAGAGACCCCTGAATTCACCGGCTCCATGTGCGGAACTGCACAAGCTGAGTGGGAGCGTTCTGGGCCCGGAGCCTCACTACCTGTGCTCCTCCCTTCACCTGCAGCCCGCAGGCAAAGTGTTTGCTCATCAGCTGTGTTTACAGAGAAGGAAAATGAAGCTCCTGGGGGTGGGGTTATCTGAGGCCACAGGGTATCTGAGCCTGCGGCCCAGTGTATGTACACCCGGAGCCCACCCTCCTGCGCTTCTCCCTGCTACACCAGTGCTGGCCAAGGGCTTGGACCTTCCTGATCATGGCGCCCCTTTGGTTAGACTAGGGTCAGCCTCTGACGTGTGTCCCCTCGGGCACAGCACTAAAGCTCTAGATCTTTCAGCCGAGGCAGCCCGTCCATTGAGAAGTGGTCCTCTCTGTCCCTCTCTGTCCACTCCCACCCGCTGCTCTTCAGACCCCATGTTCACGCTAATCCCTGTCCCTCTCTGGGCCTGTTTCTCCTCATTAACCTGTCTGTCTTCTCCACCTGATGCCTCCTCTTTCAGGAAGCCTTCCCTGACCACCACCCCCTGCCAGCCAGGCTCCTACCCTAGTTCCCACACTGGTCACTCCCATCAGCAGCATGATGGCAGGGAAGTCACATCCTGGACTGACACTGCCTCCTCCTCCCTGCAGCTCCAAGATTCGAATCCGGGATGGACGGGCCAAGCCCATTGACCTGCTGGCCAAGTACATCAGCGCCGAGGACGATGACCTGGCTGTGGAGATGCATGAGCCTTACACCTTCCTCAATGGCCTCACGGTGGCTGACATGGAGGACCTGCTGGAGGATATCCAGGTACCACCCGGCCCTACCACCCACACCCTGGCCTCCCCAAGACCGTGCTTTCACCCCACCCCTCTGTGCCTTCACCTCCAGGTGTACATGGAACTTGAGCAGGGCAAGAACGTGGACTTCTGGCGGGACATGACCATCATCACGGAGGATGAGATCTCTAAGCTCCGCAAGCTGGAGGCCTCTGGCAAGGGCCCAGGTAACCCAGGGCCAGCGCTGACCCCAAGCCGGCTGACCAGAAAGACACCAGATGTCCTTTGGGGGACCCATCTGCATTGGTGGGGGTTGTGGGGACACATCTGCGTTGGTGGGGGTCGTGGGGACACATCTGCGTTGGTGGGGGTCGTGGGGACACATCTGCATTGGTGGGGGTTGTGGGGACACATCTGCGTTGGTGGGGGTCGTGGGGACACATCTGCGTTGGTGGGGGTTGTGGGGACACATCTGCGTTGGTGGGGGTTGTGGGGACACATCTGCGTTGGTGGGGGTTGTGGGGACACATCTGCGTTGGTGGGGGTTGTGGGGACACATCTGCAGTGGTGGGGGTTGTGGGGACACATCTGCAGTGGTGGGGGTTGTGGGGACACATCTGCGTTGGTGGGGGTTGTGGGGACACATCTGCAGTGGTGGGGGTTGTCGTGGGGACACATCTGCGTTGGTGGGGGTTGCCGTGGGGACACATCTGCGTTGGTGGGGGTTGCCGTGGGGACACATCTGCGTTGGTGGGGGTTGCCGTGGGGACACATCTGCGTTGGTGGGGGTTGCCACTGGGGGTGGTTCCACAGGAAGCTGACCTTAGGAACTCTGCAAACATCAGTTTCTTTCTATGGACCCTCCAGAGCCCTCTGGAGGCCTCTGTGAGAGCCACCAGGGGGCAGCACTGAGCAGTGGAGGCTCAGGTCCTGTGCTAAGGGCTCTCTCTCCCTGGATGAAGGGGCTTCCTTTAAAAATCACTGGGCAGCGCAGGATCCCTGGGAGCAGTACCAGAAGGGCTTTTTGTTTGGGTTTCAGGTTTTCTCCCGAGACTCAGTTTAAAAGCAGGACCCAGCTCTGCTTGGAGGGAAACCCCTCTGCTCAATCTGGTGTTCTTTTTTAAGAACATCAGTTCTCTTTTCATCTAAACGACCTGATGTGTATGTTCAAAAGGGAAATGAACTCCCCAGACACGGCCCCGTGTCCCCTGGGGCAGAATGCAGCAGGCCTGCCTCAGCCCTAAAGCACTGGCTTTAACCCTTCAGCTTCTGTGGACTTCGTCCCTGTCGCCAAGCTTCATCCTTCATCACCCACTTGGTGGCTGAGGACGTGAGCCCACCCCTCCCCCTGGCCTGTGTAAATGCCATTTGGAGCTCAGATGTGGGCCAGGACAGTTTCCTTCCTCTTAGAAAAGGATAAATATCCTTTATTTTTGTAAATGGAGTTTTGTTTCTCACGTCCTTTTAGCAATTACATCCTGCAGTAACTTCCGGAGAAAGGAAGAGAAACTCTTGTCAGAAACGTGTCAGGAAATCTCCTTTGGTGGCAGTGGGACTGGCTGTAGAACTGGTTGGAAGGGGGCGGGGAGGCCCGTGGACAGAGTAACAATTATGATCGGGACTCTGGGTGCAAACCCAAGCCAATAGGCAGCTCAGTGACCTTGGCCCGTCAGCTGCCTCCTGGGTGCTCAGTGTCCCTTTGTTTGCATGGGGATGATAAGGGTTGCATGGAGAGAAATGAGTTAGTGTCAAACGCTGGAAATAGCCCCTGCCTGTGTGGCGCTGACTCCGCCACGGCCCCAGCCTTCCAGCTGGGTCGGGGAGTGCTCAGACACATGGAGAAGCCAATCAGGCGTTTTTCTTGTTCCCGGGCCCTTTCTCTCCCACCCCCAGCACAGTGGCCCCTGCCACCCTCCTGGGCTCCCTTCGTCTTCATCAGTGAAGGAGCCCCTTTTCTCCCTTTTTTTATTTTTTAAAGAGGGAGTCAGAGGAAGAGAGAAATAGAAATAAATGACGAGAGAGAAGCGTTGATTGGCTGCCTCCTGCACAACCCCCACTGGGCATCAAACCCACAACCCGGGCATGTGTCCTGATGGGGAATTGAACCGTGACTTTCTGGTTCAGAGGTTGACGCCCAGCCACTGAGCCTCGCCAACCAGGCACACATCCCTTTTTTGTGGTTTGTGCCCTCGTCTTGGTGGGGCACAGCCTGCCGTGGCTTCTGAAGGAAGGCAGGCGTAGTTCTGTGATGTCCTGTGTGTCGGGAAGTGCTTCTCTCCCTCTGGCTGTGGCAGCGGGCTGGCTGTAGACTTGAGCAGGGTGTTTCTTCAGAGGCTGAAGACAGACCCTGCCCCACTGGCTGAAGGGTCGTCCCACATGTCTGCCCGTTTCCAAAGCTCTGCCGGTGGCCGTTCAGGTGGCATCCAAGCCTGCAACATGGCTTCCTTTAAACATGACTTAGCAGCTCTTCGCTTCTGTGGGAACAGACCAGCAGGGCTGTTTGTTTGGGTTGTAAGTTTTCACTAGTTGCTCCGTCTATTTGAGTGATTGTAGAACTTGGCTCTGCTTGGCCTGGTGAGGGGGTTATTGCCGAATTTGGTTTGGACCTGTGTTATTTCTGGGCCTGCCACAGACCAAGGGCGGGCTTTCAGCCCGTAGGCTGACCACTGAGGCCAGCCCTGCTAAGGGCGACTTAGTTACACAATGAAGGTGTGATTCCGGGGTCCAAGGTTGGTTGGCTACAGGAACTTGGTTCCCTCTCAACCTTATCTGATCAACTGTGACCATGTGTCCACGACTGTGGTTCTTGAATCCTGCTTTCAAGTGGGAGCATGGTCTTGTCACCCACTTCCTATTCACAGCAATGGGAATCCCAGGGGGTCCCGGCCCTCAGGAAGCCACATGGTGGGTGTGAAGGCAAGGGAATCGTCTGGTAGTCCGGAAAGGCTTCCTGGTGGAAGGTACATTCTTGCTGAGTGCTGAGGAGTGGAAAGTACCCCATGTGCAAAGGCCCTGGGGCAGGGGCTGGGCATCTTTGGTAAACAACAAGGAGCCTGGTGTGCCAAAGCACGTAGGCTCAGGCAGTGTCTGGCCTTGTCCTCAGGGGCCCTTCAGTCTAGAGGGAAGGGATGTGTCCTTGGGCCTGCAGCCCGTGATAGATGCCAGAACAGATTTCCCTGCAGGCACGGGGCCTGTTTGTCTCAGGCAGTTTGTCCTGCTGTGGCGGAGCATCCTCTGCGCCAGGCACAGCACAGTCCTCACATGCATGATCTCACCAGGCTTCATAGAAGGGAGAGCGGAGGCCCTTGCCCAAGATCACCCAGCTGGGACTAGCGTAGCATAACCTGAATTCTAAACAGCTACCAGGCAGACACTCTTGGCCCTTCTGTGTGGTTTGGGGAAGGGAGCGGTGGGCACGGTTGATAGACTGGGTACCTGGGTCCAAGCCTGGTGTTGAGCGGCCCCTGCCTCACCGTAGGCGAGCGACGAGAGGGCGTTAACACCTCGGTCAGCTCCGATGTGCAGCTGGTCTTCAAAGGGAAGACGTACAGCCAGCTGCAGGTCATCTTCCAGGGTATCGAGGGCAAGATCCGGGCTGGCGGCCCCAACCTGGACATGGGATACTGGGAGAGCCTCCTGCAACAGCTGCGTGCCCACATGGCACGTGCCAGGTGAGTGGGCAGCAGGCCTCAGCCAGGCACTCTACTGAATGGGTGGGTCTTGTCCCTCTTGGGATCTTGCCTGGGGGACAGGTCATCTCCATCAGGCCTGCTGGGTAATCTTGGGGCCACAGTACCCTGGCCAGCGGTGCCCGCTGTGTCCAGGAAGAGCTGCTCATTTCCCACCTGGATTCAGGGCCCTGTGGGGGTCAGGCAGGGCTTCCCACAGCGGCCTTCCACACGCCTTTCCCTAGAGCCTGGTCTTTGTTTCTCTTAGGGTTAACAGGCATCGCAAGAAGCCTCCAGGCTGCTGTCCCCTCCTGCTGGCCCCGCACACCCTGTGTACAAATTCTCAGCGTGCTTGGCACTGCTGTGTAAACACAGCGCCTGCCTGCCACTAACTGTGGACTTGCCTCTAAATTTATCCCCTCCGCTGCTCCGCCTCTTTCTGCCCTGCCTTGCGTTAGGGTTACACCCGCATGTGAATACCTGCTCCAAGGACTTGCCCCTCCTAGGCATGGGGGTGCCTGACCTCAAGCCCGTCTTTATGGCCAAAGCCTTGACCGTGGAATGGCCATGCTAGGCTGGAGCCCCAGCTTGCGTACCCACTTACTGCCCTCTCAACCTCTTGTGTCCTGGCAGCAAAGGGAGGGGCCCTGAGAAAGCCTGAGGGAGGGTGGGGCCCCTCCCTCACCCAGCCAGGGTGACCCCCAGGCCCTCGTTTCAGGCTTCGCGAGCGGCACCAGGACGTGCTACGGCAGAAGCTCTACAAGCTGAAACAGGAGCAGGGCGTGGAGAGCGAGCCGCTGTTCCCCATCCTCAAGCAGGAGCCCCCGTCTCCTGGCCACAGGTAGGCCCAGCCCCAAGTTCCCCTTCTCGCCTGGGGCCCGGGGTGAACCCCACGCGCACTCTGGAGGGGTCAGGGCGCCGCTCACCCAGCCCTGCCCTCTTTCCCTGAAGCCTGGAGCCCGAGGACCAGGCCCTGACCCCACCAGGGCCCTCCTTGGAGGGCGGCCCCGGGGAGCCGGAGGCAGAGGAGGCCACAGCGGCAGAGGCCGAAGCCGAGGGCGAGGCCGTGCTCATGGAGGAGGACCTGATCCAGCAGAGCCTGGACGACTATGACGCCGGCAAATACAGCCCCCGGCTGCTCACGGCGCACGAGCTGCCGCTGGACGCCCACGTGCTGGAGCCCGACGAGGACCTGCAGCGCCTGCAGCTGTCGCGGCAGCAGCTCCAGGTCACAGGTATTCGCCGCGAGGCCCGGGGTGGGCTGTGGGCTGTGGGGCAAGACGCCCTGAGGCTGCGCCAACCAGGGGGCTGGACGGTGATCTCGTGTCTGTGCCCGCCCTCCCTGCCTGTGCGCATCCATCCATTTGTCTCCTCACTCACTCATTCGGACCTGGTGACCGCTGGCCCCAAGGATAGAGGGATGGTGGTTACGGGGTCGGGAAGTTTTGTTTTTTTGTTGTTGGTCTTCACCTGAGGATGTTTTTTCCATTGATTTTTTTTTTTTTTTTCTAAAGAGAGTGAAAGGGAGGGAGAGGGGAGAAATAGCAACATTGTTGTGAGAGAGACAACATCTATTGGTTGCCTCCCACACACTCCCTGACCAGAGTTGGGGGTTGAACCTACAACCACAAAGGTATGTGCCCTTGGCTGGGAATGGCGCCTGCGACCCTTCAGTGCACAGGCTGACGCTCTAACCACTGAGCCAGGGCAATGGTTGGTTTTACATCCTATTCCCAGCCCTGCTGTGAGCTCCTTAGGCACCTCAGCCTCCCTGAGCTACTCTGGTCCTGGGTACAGAGAGGACCGGCCTCAGGAAGGCCCTGCCCGGGGCCCCCGGAGGTCTAACCGCCAGGCTCCCCGGCCACCCAGCGGGATACACACGTTTGGCGCGCACACTGGGAGGACAATGGGCATTGGCGGCGGAGGACGGGCACTGGGCGGGCAGGGGAGCTGGGAGCCAGGGCCTGCCGCTCCCTGGGCCTCCGGGGCCTCAGCTCTCCTGTGAAGGCTGCGGCAGGAGCTGAGGCTCTGGTGCCCCGCCTCCCACAGGCGACGCAAGCGAGAGCGCGGAGGACATCTTCTTTCGGCGCGCCAGGGAGGGCATGGGCCAGGACGAGGCGCAGTTCAGCGTGGAGATGCCGCTGACGGGCAAGGCCTACCTGTGGGCCGACAAGTACCGGCCTCGCAAGCCGCGCTTCTTCAACCGCGTGCACACGGGCTTCGAGTGGAACAAGTACAACCAGACGCATTACGACTTCGACAACCCGCCCCCCAAGATCGTGCAGGGCTACAAGTTCAACATCTTCTACCCCGACCTCATCGACAAGCGCTCCACCCCCGAGTACTTCCTGGAGGCCTGCCCCGGCAACAAGGACTTCGCCACCCTGCGCTTCCACGCCGGGCCGCCCTACGAGGACATCGCCTTCAAGATCGTCAGCCGCGAGTGGGAGTACTCGCACCGCCACGGCTTCCGCTGCCAGTTCGCCAACGGCATCTTCCAGCTCTGGTTCCACTTCAAGCGCTACCGGTACCGGCGGTGATGGCCCGGCGGCGGTGATGGCCAGGCGTGAGGCTGGCGCCCGTCCCCGGCGGGCCACAGCCCCTCGTCTCCTGGAACTGCCCCCGAGACCCGAGGGAGGACGGAGAAGGGCCGGCCCAGGATCCTGACATGCAGGAGGGGCCGCCGGGGGGACTCTTAGAGCCCAGGGAACCCAGCAGGTGTCAGCCAGCCTCCTGTCCACGTGGGCAGTGAAGCCCGAATTCCAGCTTAGACAGGCCCTGCAGCGCAGGCCTAGGGGCGGGGGGGGGGGGGGGGGGAGGCCCAGACATGGGGCACCAAGCTTCTGAGGAAATCCACAAACAGCATTGATTAGCCCTTGGACACAGCCAGCTGTTGGAGGGACCACACTCCTGGCCCTTTCCCAGCGGCCCCCTCAGTGCCCACTCCAGTGGAACCCGGACCCTGGTGGTGCATGTTCCAAAAGGGACCATTTGAGGGACATCCCACTCACCTCCCCTGGTGCTGGCGGTGGTCAGTCTCCCCAAGTGGACACAAAGGACCTGTCACCCACCAACAGGTCCAGGAACAAGGGTCACTGAGAAGTCCTTCCGCAGCCACTGAGCACAGGAGCGCCCAGGAGACGCCTCCATGGGTGCAGCTGTGTTCCCCTCCTCGGACTGCTGTTTTTAAGGCCACCCCCCAGCCACCACAGAGCTGCCCTCGTCCTGTCTCGGGTGGGACAGTCACTCGCCTATAGGCACAGGCTGTCAGCAGCTCAGCCGACCCACCCCAGCAGCATGGCTGTTGGCGCTCGGTTATGAAGACGTTTCTAGAGGGAAAGGATCGCACCAAACCCTCCCGGCTCCTCGGGCAGCCCCGCCAGTGCCCCGTCACCTGGAAATGTTTTAGGTTGTTGCTCTAAAAGGACTTTTTTTTAATGGGGAGGGGAAATCTTGTTTATTTTCATTAATTGGTCTACTCATAAGAGTACTTTTTTTTTTTTTTAAATAAATGCTCTATTTTAGAATACTCATAGATTTTCAGATATGCTGGGAAGATAGCCCGAGTTCCTACCCCCACATCCAGCTGTCCCCATTGTTAACGTCTCCTGTGACCACTGCACGTTCGTCACAACTGATTCATTAAACCCGACCAAGAAGACCTTTTAAAACAACCACACCTAAAAATAGCCAATTGTTCCTTAGGAAGCTGCTTGTAGCCAGTTTCCTCCGCCCCCGCCCCCGGCCCATCGGCCTCACTCCCATCAGAAGGTTATCGGACTTGACCATGGATGCCGGAGGTGAGGAGCTCTCACCTAAGCCAGGTGGTGACTCGGGGAAATGCACCTGGTTAAGGTGCACCCTCTCCACACGGCAGGCAGACCCTGGCTGCCCACCAGCCTGGTCCGGGATGAAGGGCCGTTTCTGTCCCCGTCAGAGCCCCGGGCAGAGATCGCTAACAGAGCAGCCTTGGAATCCCTGGCAGCCGCTACCAAGGGGTCCATGGCCTGCGCACCTGTGCTGGGTGCAGGACAGCCCCTGGAGGCACAGGTCCGGATGTGGGTAAGGCCCCCGTCCGCTCTCAGCGCAGGGGCTGCGTGCCTCTGCGGCAGCCCGGCCGGCCTCGGGTGAGCTCTGTACACGGGACTTGTGTCCACTTGGCCAAGAGGCTCACAGAGGCCCGCATTTTCAGCCCTAGAAAGTGGCAGGCGGGGTTCAAACCTGGATTTCTCCAATTTGGAAAACTCGACCTCCTTGGCCATCACCCGTGTCCCAGCCTCAGTTTCTCCACCTGCCCCCAGAGGAATGCACCCAACACCAGCGTCCCAATTCCTCTGCAAACGATGTGTCCCCCCAGGGGAGAAGTTGGCCATCTGCCCGACTTGCTGGGTGTGTTTAGCCAGGAGCCCCTAGTCTGGAGGGAGGAGAGGGGCTCAGACGCCAGCAGCCCAAGGGGTCAGGCTGGAACAGGGGGAGGGCACCAGGTCTGAGGGACCTCAGAAGGGACACCAGGCTTCCTGGAGGGGGGCCGCGGGGCTGAGGAGGGTTGGGCCTGCCTTGCAGGGGGAAAGGCAGGTTCCCGCAGGGCAGAGCTGAATGCACGCCCAGGAGCTGGACTCCCCGACCACTGAGGAACCATACAGGTGAGTGAGCTGAGCAGGGGCCCGAGCTGGGTGTCCACGAGACCCCTGGGCAGACTGGAGGCACCACACCCATCCAGCTGCCCCATCGCCCCCACCCTGCCCAAGGTCCACCAATGTTTCTCAAGCTAACCCCAACCGCCACTCCCATTTCTTCCTGCCTTCAGCTATGTCCAAATCTAAGAATAGATGCTCCCTGCCTGGCCCCCACCGGAAACCACAGCCACAGGGGGCACATCCTAAGCCTAACCTCAGATCCCAACACTTGCTCTCCCCCCCCCCCCCCAGGCCTCCTGTGTGCCCATTGAGCTAGGAGGGGGTAAATAGGGCCCAGGAGGTAGAGGAAGCCCAGAGCTTCCCTTGGCCATGTCATTTCCTCCCTCTGGGCCTCAGTTTCCCCACTTACAAAATGAGCATCTTTACCTCCTGCATTACAGAGCTGCAGTGAGATCCAGACCAGACTAAATTCCCAGTGAAGTGTCCATCTCTGACCCCTGCCCTGGCCAATTCCCAGAAGGAGCATTAGCCTTCTTATCTCCAGGCACAGGAAGTGGGAATGAAACCGTCTCCACCTCGCACCCACCCCCACACCCCGCCCTCCCCCCATCTGGAGCCCCAGCTCCACATCCTCCTCCCACAGCATCTGCCTTCACTGCAGGTCCCCGAAGCCTCATGCTCTCCTGCCCCCAAAGTCTTGCACATGTGATGTCTGCCATGTCTCCTGCACCGAGAAAGCCCTCCTCACCCGAAAAGCCCCCGCTCTCATGCCTCCTGCAAGCACCAGGACGCCCTCCAGGCTCACTGTGCCCTATGACTTCCTCTGGCCCGCGTGCCTGAAGGGGTTAGGGCTGTGTCAGGCTCTGTCATCTCTAGCCTGGAGGGTCTTTGAGAGCAGGTCTTGTTTCCAGTCCTACCTGAGGCTCATCATTGTCCCACCACACGGGCCACACACGCAGTTGCCCTTGAGGAGGAATTAAAGTGGAGCAAGAGCCCTGACTGGTTTGGCTTAGTGACTAGAGCACTGGCATGAGGATTAAAGGGTCCTGGGTTCAATTCTGATCAAGGGCATACGACCAGGTTGCAGGTTCGGTCCCCAGTGGGGAATGTGCAGGAGGCAGCCAATTAATGGTACTCTCTCATCATTGATGTTTCTCTCTCTCTCCCTCTCCCTTCCTCTCTGAAACCAATAAGAAAAGATATAGTGGAGCAAGAAAAAAAGGGGGGGAGGAGCAAGACTGCTGGAGATCAAGGCTTTACAGAAGAGGGGGCCATGGAGCCAGGGCTCTGCCAGATGCATAAGAGTTGGGAGATTCCTTGCCAATCCAGAGAAAGTAGGGTTAGCCCTGGCCAGTGTGGTTCAGTAGGTAGAGCACTGAAAGGTCCCAGTTCAACTCCTAGTCTGGGCACATACCCAGGTTGCAGGTTTGATCCCCAGTCAGGGTGTATGCAGGAGGCAACAGATTGGTGTTTTTCTCTCCCTCTCCCTCTCGCTCTCAAATCAATTTTTTAAAAAAATTTTTTAAAGAGAGAGGGAGAGCCCTGGCTGGTTTGGCTCAGAGCGTCGGGTCCCGGGTTCGATTCCAGTCAAGGGCACATGCCTGGGTTGCAGACTTGGTCCCCAGTAGGGGGCATGCAGGAAGCAGCTAATCGATGATTTTTTTTTAATTATTATCTGTGTACATATACCATTGCCCCCCCCATACATGCCCTCCCTCTCCAGAGTTTTGTGTCCATTGGTTGTACTTATATGCATGTATACAAGTCCTTCGGTTGATCTCTTATCTATTATACCCCAGATCTCCCTACCCTCCCCGCTGTAATTTGACAGTCTGCTTGTTGCTTTACTGTCCCTATATCTATCTTTTGGTTCTTCAGTTTATAATGTTCTTTATTATCCATAAATGAGTGAGGTCATGTGGTGTTTCTCTTTCATTGACTGGCTTAATTCACTAGATGATTCTCTCTTATCATTGATGTTTCTCTCTCCCTCTCCTTTCCTCTCTGAAATCAATAAAAATATATTAAAAAAGAGAGAGGTCGGGGAGAGAAGTCAGGGTTACCTCGCGCAGGGACTCAGACAATGGGAGGGAGTGGGCGGGGCATCTGGAGGGATGGGGGGTGAGCCAAGGCATGGGGACGGAAAGGTGGGGGGCAGAGAAGCCAGAGAAGGGGCTTCCAGGCAGAGCCTCGGCGAGTCCAAGGCTAGCGTCCACCTTCACTCAGACCCTGCCCTAGTGTGCCCCTCCCAGGCCCCCAGGACTGAGCAGGGTCCTGACCCACTAGGTGCTCACTTCTGGAAGGCCCAAGTTTACCCCTCCATGGCCCCGGCCCTGGCTCTCTCCACCCACCTGAGGCCCCAGGACTGCAGGCAGGAAGGGCCTTCGAGAAGCTTCTCTCAGCCCCCTGCAGCACGGCCCAGCACCGTGCCTTTGCTGTAGTCGTGCCCAGCCGATCCCAGAGGCTGGTGAGACCCCGGCCCAGAGCCCCCGGGTGTCTGGGGCTTTCGAGGAAGTCAGCCCCGCCGGGAAGCCCATTCCAGAGCCCGGTTCCCGCTCCCACGCCTCAACCTCTGAATCATTCCTGCAGAGACAGACTCCAGACCTCCCCCTCCCCGCCTGGGGGAGGGAGGGGAGGAGGGGGGAGGGAAGCAACCTCCCTACCCTAAGGCAGGCTTTCCCACCCGGCCGGTGCCTCTGGGCCTCTGGCAGCTCCGCGGCCCCGCCCCGGAAATGCCTCCCCTGTCACCCACCGCCCGCACTCACCTGCTGCGGGAAGGCCTGTCAGAGGCTGCCCACCGGCTTCTGGCTGGAGGGTTAGGGGTCGCCCCTCCTCTAGGCACCCCAACCCCAACCCCAGCCCTGGAAGGGGCCTCAGACCCACCTACTGGGTGCCAGGCCTGACCCAGTGGGTTCCCCTGGGGCCAAGGGTGGGGTCTAGGCACCCTGGGCAGCAGACCCCGTCCGGCCCCAAAGCCGCCCGCCCCCTTCCGGCCTCGGGGCCGCCGGACGGTGAGTGATGCCAGAGGGGCTCCGAGGGTCCGGCGTGGCCGCGCCGCTATCCCCCCCCGCGGCCGGTGCCTCGGGGCGCCTCCCCCGGAGCCCCGCGGTCCCCCTGGGGGCTGGGCGCTCCGCGGACCCCTCAGCCAGCCCGGCTGGAGGGGCGTGGCCACTGCGGAGGGGCGGGGCCGAGGGAGACCGACGGACCGAAGGACAGACAGACGGACTGGCCGGGGGAGGAGGATAGAGACCTGGGAGCCGTCTGCAGCGCCCCCGCCCCGCTGAGCTCCGGCCTCAGGGGCCGAGTCCTTCCGCCTCCGGGCCGCGCGGCGGGGCGTCCGGTGCCCGGCGACCGGCGGCCCGGTCCTCCGCGGTGCCTCCGCGGTGCCTCCGCGGTGCCTCGGTTTCCCCGGAGCCCGGGCCGCACTGGGCTCCCCCGCCGCCCCGTCCATCCACCGTCGCCAGGTGAGGCGCAGCGGCGGGTTTGGGGCGCAGCCGGCGGGTTTGGGGCGCAGCCGGCGGGCGGGACGGGGTTGCTGCGGGGCCTGCCGCGGTGGGGACGGCGGTGACCGCGGCCGGGCGGGCGGCACAGTGGCCGGCGCCTCCGCAGCGTCCCGTCCCGCCGGTGCGCGGCCACGTGCGGCGGGCCGTGCCTGTGGGTGGCTCGGAGTCTGTGGGGCCTCAGCATCCTGCCCGGGAGGGTGTGGCCGGGAGCCGGCGTGCGTGTGTGTGTGTGTGTGTGTGTGTGTGTGTGTGTGTGCGCGCGCGCGCGCGCGCACGCCATGCTGGGTCCTTATGACCACAGAAACTCCTTTTTAAAAAAATATGTATTTTTTATTGATCTCAGAGAAGAATGGAGAGGAAGAGAGAGACAGAAACATCAATGATGAGAGAGAATCATTGATCAGCTGCCTCCTGCACGCCCCACACTGGGGATAGAGCCTGCAGCTCAGGCATGTGCCCTGACAGGGAATCAAACGGAGAGCTCCTGGTTCAGAGGCCGATGCTCAACCACTGAGCCACGCCGGCCAGGCCACGGTAATCCTTTTTTTTTTTTTAAATATATTTTATTGATTTTTTACAGAGAGGAAGGGAGAGGGATAGAGAGTTAGAAACATCGATGAGAGAGAATCATCAATCAGCTGCCTCTTGCACACCCCCCACTGGGGATGTGCCCGCAACCAAGGTACATGCCCTTGACCGGAATCAAACCTGGGACCCTCCAGTCCTCAGGCTAACACTCTATCCACTGAGCCAAACCGGCTTCAGCCAGGCCACAGTAACTCCTGTGCCCACCATTAGCCGCTGGCCAGATGGCCTGGGTCCCTCCCCCCATCTCACGCCACCCTCTCTGCGGCCCCCGGCAGCCCTGTCGGGGAGCACTTTGCGGACCCCTAGGAATCAGGAAGAAAGCGAGGCTGAGGGGCCGTGGGATCTGGGCTGAGGTTTGGCTCCCACTTCATCAACTGACAGTGGGTCCCCACCCTCACCCTCTGGGGTGGGGGCCTGGTTCGTGTCACAAACAGGAAAAGTTCCCGGAAACCGAGCCTGTGGTGAGGGGAGGTGGGTGGGCCTGGGCACTGATGGAGGCACAGTGTTTCTGGGGTGTGTCTGTCTGTCGGGGTGCCTGTGGCTGCACAGGGCTGCGGAGGCGGCCCCCTGTGGGCGATGGGTGCACAGGCTGGGCTGGGCTGACAGGTGCACTTTCATGCCAGAGGGCCTCATCTGTGATCGCCCGTCCTCGGCAGCGAGAGCACAGGAAGCGTGGGAAACGGCCAAGGGCGGAGCTGGCTGGGGTCACACGCAGGGTCAGGGCTCCTGCAGAGACCAGCGCTGACACCCCCAGCGCGTCTCCTGGCCGGGCACAGGGAGGGCACGCGGGCGGGGGCACGGCGGAAGCAGAACCTCCTTGGCAGGAGCGAAGCAGGCCTGTGAGAAGCAGCCGCCCTGCCAGCAGCCAGTGGATGCCCTTGTTATTCCCATTTCACAGAGCGGGAAACTGACGCTCAGCGACACTGGGCCTCCTGCGTGGCAGCGGCCGAGCGGGGACTTCCATCTGAGCTCCTCTGAGGTCAGCATCATCCCTGGGGGAGGCGGGGTGGGCCCCGGGGACAGGCCTGGGCTTGGGGTGGTGAGTGGGAGAGGGGGTTTTTGGAAGAGGGGTGGCCCCAGGGAGGTGGGAGTGGGAGAGTGGGGTGGGCAATGACCAGGCCTGGCCTTGGAACTAAGATGTCACATTCCAGTGTGCAGAGGGGAGCCCCTGGGAAGGAGCAAACTGTGGGACACAGATTTCTGAACCCAGGACCCAGCCAAACTCCCGTCAGAGTTCTGGAACCTCGGCCCTTGGAATTCTAGACGCTGGAGGCCTTCCAGGGGCTCATGCACATTCCCGAACTCTGGTCCTTAAAGCTAAACCTGCCTGCCGTCGGGCCACGGAATCCTGGGTTTGTCCGCCAAATCCGGGATGGGAATCCGAAGCCCATGCCTCCCCTGAGTCACAGAGCGGGAGAGGGATTCCCTAGCTCATCGGGGACCATTCCCATCCAGAGCGCTCTGGACCTGGGGCTGGGATGGGAATGGACCCCGATGAGCTAGGGGCCCTGCCCGCTCTCCTGGCCGATGTGGGAGGGGAGGGAGGCCTTGCCAGGTGCCTCCACTGGCCCGGTTGCCTGGGAAACCTGAGACCAGCAGCTATCACCTGAACCCCTCTGAGGGGGGGCTGGAAACCGCCGGCCGTGGCCAAAGGGAGGCCTGCCAGTTTCCAGTCTCCCCTCGGCCCTGGGCTCTGGGTCACAGGTTTGTTCCCGGACGTGGGAGAGATGAGGAGAGCTCGGGGGGTGCGTCCCGGGTGAGTGGGTGGTGTCGGAGCTCCCACGGGAACGGGGACAAGGGGGCCGGAGGGGCTGACGGTCATTCCAGGGCATTCCAGAGGCCGGGGCAGTGGCCGCTGGCGCAGCCCAAGTCCCGGGAATGTTTAGAAATGGCTCCTACCAGCTCCCGAGGAAGGAGGGAGTGCCCTCCCGGGAGGAATTCAAGTTCAAGTCAAATGTGAGGTGGCTAAGGGCACACCCCCGGCCGGGGCTGGAGGTCTAAGGTCCCCGGCCACCCTGGGAAGCACACCCTCTCCCCTCCCTACTCCCCTCCCCAGGCCTTCGTTTCCCCAGAGTGGTGGTGGCCTTGGCCCTGGGCCTGGGAGGGAAGCTCAGGCAGCTGTCAGGAGCTGGATAATTTATGAGAGGAGATAAGGAGCTGTGGAGTCCGAGGGGCCGGGCCAAGGCACCAATTATGGAGATGGGGGTGAGGCTGGCGGCCAC
>OY882862.1:25692640-25877640 GCA_963693515.1 Pipistrellus nathusii
GTAGAGAATCAGCCTGTGGACTGAAGGGTCCCCAATTTGATTCCCGTCAAGGGCATGTACATTGGTTGTGGGCACATCCCCGGTAGGGGGTGTGCAAAAAGGCAGCTGATCGATGATACTCTCTCATCAATGTTTCTAACTCTCTATCCCTCTCTCTTCCTCTCTGTAAAAAAAAAAAAAAAAAATCAATAAAAATATATTAATTTTATTTAACAATATATAATTTTAATTATAAAATTTATACATTATAGTTAATTACATTGTATTATAATGAATACTTAATCAGATCAATTATATAATATTATGATTACATATTGTATATTATGTAATTGTTAAGTACTTATATAACTATATATTACTATGTATTAATACTTAATAGTTATATCAATTATATATAATATAATATACCATTATATAAGTATGTCTAATTTTTAACTAATATATAACTAATTATAATCAACAACATATTAATTATTAGATAATTATTATATTATAATAGTAAATAACATGATATATTATGTAATATAAAATTATGTCAACATTTTATAAAACATAAATTATCTTAAATCCTTTAAAATAAAATATGAAATAGGTTATTTTATATACAGTTTTTTTCTAGAAAGGAAGGGAGAAGGAAAGAGATAGAAACACCAATGAGGAGAGAGAATCGCTGATGGGCTGCCTCCTGCACCCCCCCCACTGGGGATGGAGCCTGCAGCCCGGGCCTGTGCCCTTAGCTGGAATCGAACCTGGGACCCTTCAGTCCACAGACTGACACCCTATCCACTGAGCCAAACAAGCTAAGGCTAGATATAATTTTATGCTATAGTTTTATAGCATAATATGAAATGTTTATAAACTATTTAATAGGATAAAGTGCTGGCTGTGACAGTAATTCCAACGGCTCACCCCGCAAACCTCACTTTCCACGTAGCTGCCGGAGAGGAGCGGGAGAAGTGCTCACTGTGTGGCCACATCACTGAGCCCAGCGGGTCAGGCAGCTCTCCAGGCCACGCAGCCCAGCAGCAGGCTCAGCACCAGACCTCGGGCCCGAGGAGCCGCGGAGGGCGGGCTGGGGCCGGCCTGGCTCCGGGGTGACCGCTGTGCCTTGGCAGGTCTTCATCGCCCAGACGGTGCTGCGGAGCCCGCCGGCCATGGACCCCGCCGGGCAGCTGTCCCGCGCCACGGAAAAGCAGCTGCTCATCTACCTGCGCGTGGCCACCTGGAACCAGATCCTGGACCCCTGGGTGTACATCCTGTTCCGCCGGGCCGTGATCCGGAGGCTGCAGCCCGGCCTCAGCGCCCGCTCCCGGTCGCTCTCCCTGCAGCCCCAGCTCTCCCGGAGGCCCACCGTGGCTTAGGGCCCGGGAGGCCGCAGTGGCAGCTCTGGAAGGACAGCGGCCACTCGACCTCGGTCCTCCCCGACCCTCACAGCTGCCCACGCCGAGGTCCGGGCACTGGGAGAGCGGCAGAGCCAGTTTGAGTGGCAGGATTGTGAGCTGTCTTCCGTCAGCCCTGGGGCTCCCCAATGCTCCCCTGACCCCCTTTTCCAAGGCCTTTCTGTCCTCGCAGGCCCCTCCCCACGTCAGGATGGGCGAGTGGGGGTGTAGGGAGGGGTATCTGGAGACAATTAAACTTGTAAGCCTCCCCTTCCAGAAGTCCTCAGGAAACGGGGCGGGGGGTGGCGGGGGGGGGTTCTGATCACTGACTGGGGTACGCTTGTTCCCCTTTGACACCACAGCCTGCGAAGGCGCCGGCTAGAAAAGGTTCGATATAAACGGGCAGGACGCCCCGTCTCTTGCCAAAACAGATCTCAGCCCGGCTGTATCTTCCTTCGGGTCTGGAAGTCGGTCGTCACTTGGTGAAGTGTTCGGTGCATCCGATTGTCCCCCACCCCGTGGCCCCCGGAGAGGACGGGGACGGGCAGAGGGGGTGAGACGGGGCTTTGTTTGGCTCCTCTCCCCCCTCCTTATCGAGTCCAATCTTCCGGAACCCTCCTGAGAGCCCCTAGAGAGGGCTCTGGTATTAAATCCATCCTGCAACTCGGAAAAGCGTGGGAGACACACGCAAGGCTGTGGAGTGACGCCCACTTCCTCCCTCCTAAGCTGGAGTCGCTTCCTCACAAGCTTATCATTTGGCTGCCCGCTCGCTTAACACGCAGACTCCCAGTGTCTTGAACACACAGCACTTGGCCCACAATAGGTGCTGAAAGGAGATGGATTGTATGAACGAATGACTGAGGTTTCGAGGAATGTCATGCGTGTGAATGAATGCACGGACCCAGGCACAGCGAGTACTGGTAAAGGACCTGGCGCAGAGTAGTTGCTTAAGAAGCACCCAGTGTTGTGATAGGTGCCCCCAGACCTCATGCCCGCCCTGCCTCTGCTCTCCCCAAACCTCCCTCCCTCAAACACAACACACCTGGCCGCGGGGTGGGACTTGCCTTTATTTCCCATGAGCCCTCATGGTACAGGAAGAGCGAACCACCGTGCCCCTCCCTCTCCCCCTTCCCTTCCCCAGCCCCGGGATCTGCTTACACCTCCGGGGCCAGGCCCAAGGAAACCGAAGCCCGTTTCCATCCTCCCTCCCCCGACCTGTGGGGGAATGAGGTCACCTGCCGTTATGGGGGACCAGAGCTGGGAAGAGAAGGAGAGGGGATGGGGCCCAGCACTGGCCAAAAACGATGTCACCCCTAAACTATGGCTCCTTGTGGTGGGGGAGGGGCTCGGACCCCTGCAGAGCAGTTCCTGGCTCCCTGCGCATGGGGGAGTGGGCAGGCTCCTGAGCTGAGGACTCAAGGAGCTGGGCCCGAAGGAGGGCCACCCTGGAGGCAGCACTAGGGGTGACAGATGTGGTGGGTGGCATGGACTTATGGGGTCCCAGCTGGGGCTTAGGTAGAAGGGCTGGTTTCTGGCGAGTCAAGGGGGCCTGTGGCTTTGGGGCCCGGTGGGGTGTCGGTAGGCTTCTGTCGGTGTTGGCCTGGGCTCCACGTACCAGATCATCGGGCTGAGGTTGAGGCTGGGAGACTTTGCTGGGGGCCGGCGTTGGGGCTCTTGGTGGTGGGTCTGGGGGCTGAGGTCGGGCTGGAGGAGTGGGATCAGACTGGGTTCCAGGGTCAAGGCCAGGGGTCTGGGGGCGAGGCCCCTTCCTAGAGCTGAGCTGGACTCCTAAGTTGGTCTGGGTTCTGGAGCTGGGTTGGGTTTCAGAAACAGGCTGGCTTCTAGAACTATGGTGGATTCCAGAGTGGGGCTCGGTCCTAAAACCAGGCTGGATTTCCGAACAGGGCTGGTTCTCAGAGCTGAACTGAGTCCTAGAGCTGGGCTGGGTTCTGGAACTGAGCTGGGCTCCAGCGCTGGGCTGGGGGTCTGAGCTGGGCTGGGTCTCCGATCTGAGCTGGGTTCCAAAACCGGCCTGGGTTCTGGAACTGGCTTGGGTTCCAGAGACAGGCTGGGTTCTGGAACTGAGTTGAGTTCCAGAGCTGGGCTGTATTCTTGAGCTGGCCTGAGTTTCAGAACTGGGTTGAGTCTCAGAGCTGAACTGAGTCCTAGAGCTGGGCTGGGATCTGGAACTGAGCTGGGCTCCAGAGCTGGGCTGGATTCTTGCACTGGTCAGGGCTCTAGAGCTGGGCTGGGTGTCTGAGCTGGGCTGAGTCTCTGATCTGAGCTGGGTTCCAAAACTGGTCTGGGTTCTGGAACTGGTCTGGGTGCCAGAGCTGGGCTGGCTCTCAGAGCTCACCTGGTTCCTGGTACTAAGATGGGTTCTGGAGCCGAGCTGAGTTTCAGAGCTCAGCCAGGTCTCAGAGCTAGACTGGGTTCTAGAGCTGAGCTGAGCTCCAGAGCTGGGTTGAATTCTTGCACTGGTCTGGGCCCCAGAACTGGGCTTGGTCTCAGAACCAAGCTGGCCTCCAGCACTTGTCTGGGTTCTGAAGTTGGGCTTAGTTCCGGAAATAGGCTGGATTCTAGAACTTAGGTGGGTTCCAGAACTGGGCTGTGTTCTTGAACTGGTGGGGGTTTCAGAGTTGAGTTGAGTCCCAGAGCTGAACTGGACTCTAGAGGTGAGCTGAGTCCCAGAAGTTGACTGAGCCAGGCCGGCCTGGGTCCTGGAGCTGGGCCTGCTCTTAGAGCTTACGTCTGTCATTGCATTGGTCTGGGTCCCAGCACTAGAGTTTAGCTGGATTCTGGAACTCAACTCGGCATCGGCACCGGGCTGTGTGTTGGAGCTCGGTGAGATTTCAGAGACAGGCTGAGGTCCAGAACCGAGTTGATTTCTAGAGCTGGGTTGGGTGCCTGCTCTGGATTGGGCTCTGGAAACTGGCCAGTCCTTGAAGCTGGTCTGGGCCCCGGAGTTGGAAGGGGTTCTAGAGCTGGTCTTCGTACTGCAGTGAGAGTGGGACCCAGCATCAAGCTGGGTTGTGGAGACAGGCCTTACCTCGGAGATGGATGAGGTCCCAGGGCTCGTTTGAGTTCTAGAGACGGGCCTGGCTGTAGCACTAGGCTGGGATCTAGAGCTGGGCTCAGTTTCCGAGCTGGACTCCTCGCTGGAGCTGAACTGGGCCCCAGAATGGGGGCGGAGACTTGAGTGAAACTGAGTTTTAGAGCAGGGTTGGGACCTGGGCTGACCTGCCACATGCACCTGGGTTCCTGAGCTGGTCTGGGTCCGTGAATAGGGTTGAGTTTGGGAGCTGTCTTTGAATCCTAAGCTGGAGTGGCTTCTGTAGTTGGGCTGATTCTTAAACCTCACCTGGGTTTCAGAGCTAACTGGTGTTCCTGAGCTAAACGGGGGGTCCAGGCCTGGCAGTATCACGGAGCTATCTTGGGTTCCAGAGTCGGGCTGAGTTTTATGGCAGGGCTTGGTCAGAGAGCCAGGCTGGCTTCCGATACTGGCATTGACCGCAGAGCTGGCCTGGCTCTTAAAACTTGTCTGGGTCCCGGAACTTGACTTAATGCCAAAGCTCGGCTTGGCCTCCGAGCTGTCCTGGGTTCTGGAGGTGGGCTGGGTTTTGGAACTGGGCTGGGTTCTGGAGCTAGGTTGGGTCTCAGAACTGGATTGTGTTCTAGAGACGAACCTAGCTTCAGAGCTGGCCTGTGACCGAGGACAGGGCTTGCTCTCAGAGCTGGGCTTGGTCTCGGGAGTGAGCTGGGTTCTAGAGCCGGGTTCCGTTTCAGAGCTGGGCTTGGCCTCCGAACTGGTGTGGGTTCTGGAGTTGAACGTGGTCTCAGAGCTTGCCTGGGCTCTAGAGCTGGGTTGGGTCTCAGAACCAGATGAAGCTCTGGAGATGAACTTGGCCTCAGAGCTGGCTTGGAGTCTAGAGCAGGGCTTGGCCTCAGATCTAGGCTTGGTCTCGGGACTGGAATGGGCTCTAGAGGTGACCTGGGCTCTGGAGGGGGGCTGGGCCTCGGATCTGGGCTGGGCTCTGGAGCAGGGCTGGGCTTCAGGAACCAGCCTGCAGGGCTGGGGCAGGGGACTGGGCTCCGGACTGGGGCTGCGCTCGGCCCCGGAGCAAATTAGCCACAGGCCTCCCTGGCCTCCCCGATGGCCGCCCACACCTCCACCACAAACTCGTCCGGGAAGGCGAACTCGCCCAAGACGGAGTCTAAACGGCGTGCAAACTCCTGAACGCTCGCTGTCTTCTTGGACGTCTCCACCATGGTGGACGCTGCCAGGGTGGGAAGGAAAGTGGGTGAGCGGGCGCTGGGACCCCAGCTTTCCCTTGGGGGCCCTACCTCCCCCCAGGGTCCGCCGGCTTACCCTGGCCCCTTACCCAGCTCTGGGTCCCGGATGCCCATGTAGCTCTCCAGCAGGTCATCCACCCTCCGAGAGGCCTCCTCCTCAAACTCACTGGGCTAGGGCGTGGGGGGACAAAGCAGCCGGTCAGAACCACACCCCTCCGGCCCAGCCCCCTCCCGGGCTCCACCCTTTGGGTACCAGCCGGCTGGGACTCCTGTGCCAATGCTTCTGTGCAACCACCACTGCCCTGCCTCACCCGAAGACCCGTTTTGCAGGGGGGAACTGGCGCTGTGTGAAGGAGGTCTCACCCTAGGCCACGCTGACTCAGGGTGCGAGGCCCGGAAGGCCCCTCTCCCCTCACTCACCACTTCCTCTACTGTGGCAGCGCCCCCAGAGCGGAGCCGCAGGGTCTCCCGCCCGCTGGCCACTTTTGCTTCCACGGGGCACTTGCTGCTCCGGCTCCTCTGGCTGATCATGTCTGGAGGGGACAGAGTGGCGGAGGGGCACGTGTTCTGGGCGGATCCACTCTCTGTAAACCCTGGGAAGCCACCCGCTGAGACATTCTAGAACGTTCTTAGCCTTCAAAGGCCCCCTTACACTCATAGCTCTAAAGCAGCCCTTTTAAAGCTCCCACCAAGTGACACAATAGATCTAAAAACCTCCACGTCCTTCCTCCACCTTCCCAAACTCCCCCATCCCCATTAGACTGTAACCGTATAGAGACTACCGACCTGTTCCCTGCCATGGCACCAGAGGCATCCAGAACCTTCCATCCTACCCCATTCCCCCCCATCCTCCACTGTCCCCCGCATCCAGAACCTTCCATCCTACCCCATCCCCCCCATCCTCCACTGTCCCCCGCATCCAGAACCTTCCATCCTACCCCATCCCCCCCATCCTCCACTGTCCCCCGCATCCAGAACCTTCCATCCTACCTCATTCCCCCCCATCCTCCACTGTCCCCCGCATCCAGAGAGCCCACTTCCCCAGGAACCCCCTGCCCCCGCCCCACCTGCCCCCAAGCCCTCACCGAAGGCCCTCTTGGGCTGCACCAGGCGCAGGGTGAAGGGCTGGGCCTTGGGCAGCTCGCGGAGCATCTTGGCGACCTCGTAGTGGCGGCAGCCCACGATGGAGTGGTCGTTGATGGCCTCGATGCTGTCCCCCACGCACACGGCCTCGATCCTGTTGATGATGCTGCCCTCCTTGATCCTCTGCGGGGACCCAGAGTCACTCCAGGGGCCGCCCCGGCCCGCCCCGCGCAGAGCCCACTCAGACCTGCGAGGGGCAGAGCTCGCCCCGCCCCCAAAGGGGCGGAGCCCCGGAAAGCCGCCCCCCCCACACCGCGCACCTTGATGAAGGCGTAGCCCGCGCCGTTGTCCGTGATGGTCAGCCCCAGGGCGTCCTCCGTCTTCGTCACCTCCACCTCCTTGGTCTCGCCGCGCACGTGCGCGAAGATGAAGTCCTCCAGGCCGATCTGGCCGCCCAGGAGCTTCTGCATGTCCACCTTGTGGCTGTTCAGGGTGCAGAACAAGATCTGCCGGGGCGGGGGTGGGGGGAGAGTTAATGCCGGCGCTCCCTCCCCACTGCCTGGGAGCGGGAGGGGATGGGCTCCAGCACCCACCCTAGCCCAGCCACCTGGAGCCTAGGAGCCCAGCCCGCGGGCTGGATCTGCAGGGGTGTGGGGTGAGGAGACAGGCCCCCAGGATGAGGGGCAGGACGAGGAGGAAGAGACCTCCTTCCCCACCCCAACACTTCCAGCTCCAGCCCCTCGGTGCCCTGATCCCCCATCATCTATTCCCGGCCATTCTGCGACCGCCGGCGCCCCCTGGGGGCTGCAAGGCGCACCGCTCCGCAGCCCAGCCCATCACCCGGGCCTCCTCCGACGGATCTAACCCGGGGAAGGTGCTGCCTGGAGCCCCAGCCCCCGGCCGCGCCGGGAGCCGCAGACGCGCTTCCCCGAGGGCCGGGTCCACCTTAGCTGGTGGGTGGAGCGAGCTCCCGGACGAGCTAGGGTCTCCCTCACCCCTTAGACCCGCTCATCCTCGGTGCAGCCGCTCAGACGGGGCGTCCCCGGTGCATGGGCACCGCCGGGTCTGAGTGGTGCGTCCCGGAGATCCCGGGCCCGGGGGTCCAGGCCAGGGCTCAAGCTCCACCCGCCTTACCCCCCGTCCGCCCGGCGGGGCTCGGGCGCGGCGGTCCCTGGGCCTCACCTCGGTGGGCGCGATCCCGAAGGCCTCGGCGATCTTGGCGTAGAGCTCGCGGACGTTGGTGAAGCCCTCGATCTTGCCGGTGGGGCTGCCGTGCGCCAGCTGCGTGCGGAAGACCAGGCGCGGGCGGGCGCGGGGCGCGGCGGGGGGCTCGGCGGGCGCGGGCGCGGGCGCGGGCGGGCGCGGGGCCTCGGCCCCCCGGGCCTCGCGGGCCGCGGCGCTCTCCATGGCCGGAGGAGCTGGGCGACCCGGGCCGCCGCCACCGCCGGATCCGCTGCTTCCTGCCGCCTCCCTCCCCTCCCCCGGCCCGGGGCGCGACAGCCGAGCTGCCCGGGTAAGGGGATCCAGGAACCCGAGCCGCCCGGGAAGGCGACACCGCGGGGTGCCGGGAGGGGGGCCGCCCCAGGTGTCCAGGCCCCGCCAGGGCCAGCTGCGCGCTCCCGGAGGAGGCTGGGCGCTGTGCGGCCTGCATTGGAGAGCGGGAAAAACGGATCACAAAAAGGGAGTGGGACCTCGGAACGCGCCGAGAGCTCACTCTGCAAGCCCTCCTTTAATCCTTGCAACAGCCCTGGGAGGTGGAAGTAAGGTCACCCTGGTATAACCTGAAACCCATCTGTCCTTCTGCCTACCACCCTTCGGAGCTCCCTCCTCCTTCACGGCAAACGTGGGCCTCGCACGACCTGCCCCCATTCCATCCCTGTCCTCACTCTCTCCTCGCTCAGGAGGGCTTCAGCTGTTCCTGGACTCCCCAGGAGGGCACAGTCCTGCCCCAGGGCCTTTGCTTGTGCTATACCCTCTGCCCCTATACCATCTCCAAGTGGTTCCTTCCCTCACTACCTTCCGCTCTTTGCTCAAATGTCACCTCCTCTAGCTACCTCGATTTGTCTTCCCAGCTTTCTCTTTCTCCCCAGCACTGGGCATCACTGTGATTTTTAAAAATATATATTTTATTGATCTTTTTACAGAGAGGGAGAGAGATAGAGAGCTAGAAACATTGATGAGAGAGAAACATTGACCAGCTGCCTCTTGCACACCCCCTACCAGGGATGTGCCCGCAACCAAGGTACATGCCCTTGACCGGAATCGAACCTGGGACCTTTCAGTCCGCAGACCGATGCTCTACCACTGAGCCAAACCGGCTTTAGCAAACCAGATGATTTTTACTTATCCTTCTGTGTCCTGTCTTCCCAACTGCAGCTCCAGGAGGGCAGGGGTTCTGGTCTCTTGTTCTCCTGTATAAGGGGGCCCGGGCCAGGCACGAAGGTCCAGGCCCTCGGGCAATATTTGATGAGGGAATAAATGAACCCCAGGTTACAGAGGAAGAAGGAGGCTCCAGCACCAGGAGGCCTCGGTAAGAATCCCCTGAGAATAGAACTCGGCCATCAGGAAGTCTGGCTCAGTGAGCAGCGGTGGAATGCTATACCCGGTGAACAAGAGGGGCCTCCCACCTTGGAGGAAACTCCGAATCCGGACATTGATGGGAAAGGCTTTGGGTGATGTAAGAAAATGTACGTGAATATTTAAAGCCTACAAAACATGACACACACCGCAACATGGATGAGCCAGACACACAAGGCACACATGTGTGGTTCTATGTATGTGAAATGTCCAGAACAGGCACATGCTCAGCGACAGGGTGTGGATTCCTGAGAGAGGGACTGGGGGAGACTGCTTAGCGCAGTGGTCGCAAACTCATTCTTCAACAGAGCCAAATATCAACTGTACAACGATTGAAATTTCTTTGGAGAGTCACATTTTTTCAACCTAAACTTCTTCTAACGCCTCTTCTTCAAAACAGACTCGCCCAGGCCGTGGTATTTTGTGGAAGAGCCACACTCAAGGGGCCAAAGAGCCGCATGTGGCTCGCGAGCCGCAGTTTGTGGACCACGGACTTAGCGCAACAGGGCTTCTTTTTGGAGTGATGGAATGTTCTGGAATTAGATTGTGCCAGCGGTTGCACAACTTTGTGAGTACACTGGAAACCACAGAATTGTACACATTAAAACCTTTAAAAAAATGAAAAGAAACGCAAAACGATCCACATGGCACTCTTTCAAGAAGACACACTCATGTGCTAAAAGGATGTAAAAGACCTGCCCAGGAATGAAACTCCAAATTTGGGATGGAGATTCCTCATACCTGGGAGGTGAGTTGACAATATCCAGTTGTATCAGTCTCCAAGGATTGTCACAACAGAGTACCACAAACTGGTGGCTTAAAACAGATTTATTATTTACAGTCCCAGAGGCCAGAAGTCCAAAATCAAGTTATTGGCGCCCCCAGACCCTGGCAGGATCCCTCCTTGCCTCTCCTAACTTCTGGTGGTGGCCAGCAATCCCAGCATTCCTCAGCAGCCTGCGTGCGGTATTCCGATGTCTGCCTTTGTCATCACATAGCTGTCTCCTTTCTGTGTCTGTGTCTACATTTTCATCCTCTTATAAGGACACCAGTCACTCCAGATCAGGCCCACTCTACTCCAGCATGATCTCATCTTTTAATTAATTACATCTCCACTGACCCCATTTCCAAATAAAGTCACATTCTGAGGCCCTGGGGTAAGGACTTCGACATATCTTTTCAGGGGACGTAATTCAATCCGTAGCATGGGTGTTGGTCAAATGAGTCTCCAAAAGTTTTAGCATGTTTTGTTTACTTTTATTGATTTCAGAGAGGAAGGGGGAGGGATAGAAAAATCAATGGTGAGAATCATTGATTGGCTGCCTCCTGCACGCCCCCTACTGGGGATCTAGCCCACAATCTGGGTTGGTTCGCCCTGACCAGAATCAGGAACCAGGACCTTTTAGTCCACAGGCCCATGCTCTATCCACTGAGCCAAACCAGCTAGGGCTAGAATGTTTTAAATATTCCATTAACCCTGAAGTCTCAGAGTTTCCTCAATAAGTTAAGCATAAAATTACTATATGACCCAGCAATTTCACTCCTGGTGATGGACCCAAGAGAATTGAAAACAGGTACTTAAATGAAAACCTGTACATGAATGCTGAATGTGTTCACAGCAGCACAATTCACAATGGCCAAGCTCAAATGTCCATCCATCCACTGGAATATTACTCAGTCAGAAAAGGAGGGAAGCACTGACACTTGCTATAATGTGAATGGGCCTGAAAAAACAGCTGTGAGAGAAGCCAGACACAAAAGGTCAGAGTGTGTGACCCCATGTGGAATGTCCAGAACAGGCCAATGCAGAGACAGAAAGTAGATTCCTGGTTGCCAGGGGTTTGGGGAGGGCAGGCGTGGGAGCATCTTGGGCAGTCCTGAGCACATCTTCTGGCTCAACCCCTACAAAAACACACAAGAGCCCTAACTGGTTTGGCTCTAAGTCCGTGGTCCACAAACTGCGGGTCCCAGGTTCGATTCTGGTCAAGGACATGTACCTGGGTTGCGGGCACATCCCCAGTAGGGGGGGTGCAGGAGGCAGCTGATTGATGTTTCTCTCTCATCCATGTTTGTAACTCTCTATCCCTCTCCCTTTCTCTCTGTAAAAAATCAATAAAATATATTTTAAAAAACAACACACACACACAAACTTGAAATTCAAATTCTACTTTATTTTATTTGTTTAATTTAAAAGTCCAGATTAAGCAGTGGCAAAGGGGCCACCTTCATGACGGTGGTCCGTTAGCTGGAGGGCAGGGGATCAGTATGTTACTCCATTCCGAGGTGCAGGAAGTCGAGGGCCACGGGCAGAAGGCTCTCACAAGCAGGAGTGCCTGCTTGTGGGGGGCACTGTGGTCAGCACCTTCGGGGAGTCCCTCCCTGTGTCGGGTATGGGTTTCCACTGCCCTGTGTGCTGGGGCAGATCCCTAGAGCCACTGGAGCCAGTGTCACCCTCCCTCACCAGTGTTGAGTTGCTGTTGGTCCCCTTGTGTCCTGGGTCATGCTGCCCATGTGTGGGGTTCCCACATCCCTGTAGTATGACATGCTTTATGAGGCCATGGGGTTCTGTGTGTTGTGCATGTTGGATTTGGGGTACTGGGGAAGTTGAAAGCCAGGGGTGGTGTAGAATAATGTCAGGGAGCTGAGCTCCCAAGGTGCAGGATTGGGCCTGGCCCCAAAAGGTGGCCCCATCCCTCCTCCATGGGGGGGGGGGGGGCAGGGCAGAGCTTGGTCTTCTCTGGGTCCCCACGAGCTGACCGACACCTTCATAGGTGCTCACTGCAACAGGAGAGAGGGGGGGCGTCATGACCGGGGACTCGTCATCTCAGGCCCCACCACCATCCTAGGGGACACCAGGGGCCCCTCCCTTAAGCAACTCCAAACAGAGCAGGGTAGGGGCCTGGAGTTGACCCCATCTAACCCGGGGTGCCAGGAAACACCCAGAATAAATTGCCAAGAAGCGCCGAAACCGGTTTGGCTCAGTGGTAGAGCATCGGTCTGCGGACTGAAAGGTCCCGGGTTCGATTCTGATCAAGGGCATGTACCTTGGTTGCGGGCATATCCCCACTAGGGGGTGTGCAAGAGGCAGCTGAGCGATGACTCTCTCTCTCATAGATGTTTCTAACTCTCTCTATCCCTCTCCCTTCCTCTCTGTAAAAAATCAATAAAATATATTTTTTAAAAAATTTTAAGCCGAAACCGGTTTGGCTCAGTGGTAGAGCGTGGGTCTGCGGACTGAAAGGTCCCAGGTTCGATTCTGGTCAAGGGCATGTACCTGGGTTGCGGGCACATCCCCAGTAGGGAGTGTGCAGGAGGCAGCTGGTCGATGTTTCTCTCTCATCGACGTTTCTAGCTCTCTCTCTCTCTCCCTTCCTCTCTGTAAAAAAATCAATAAAATTTATTTTTTAAAAAATATTAAAAAATTGCCAAGAAGCTTTGGAGAAAGGCTAGCCCCCCTAAGTGAGACCAGCTGGCCCAGGGGGGCTGGCGGATCGATCCCACCAGCATCATTAACACAGCACCTCTGCGCTGGAGGCTCCGCCATTAGGCTCCTGCCCCGAGCACCGAATAAGTCCCACCTGGTAAATGCCAAGCGGGCGGGACCCTCAGAACAAGGTCCGGCTGCTGGTCCCGCCCCGCGGCGCCCAGGGGTTTCCAGAACCCCACCGAAGTGAAATGCAGGCCAAGGTAGGTCTAGCCTGAGCAGTCCCGCGTTCAGGGCCACCCCACGGGGGCTGAGCCAGCGGCAGGCCGGCACACACCTGGCCACCTGGGCCAGGATCTCCTTGATGCGGACCACGAGCTTCTCGTGCTGGGCCGGGTCGCGCTCGATGGCGCCGTGCAGCTGCGTCATGTAGAAGTCCAGCGTGCTGAGCGTGGGCGTCTCGCCGGTGCCTGGGGGCGGGGGACGGGTCAGCCGAGCCCAGCGTTGGAGGAGCTGTGGCTGGGGCTCCAGGGAACCCCGCCATAGATTGGGGCCTGTAAGGGAGGCGTCCTGGGGAGGGGGTCCTTGGCGCGTGTCCGTGGGGGTCGAGTGAGGGGGGTCGGGGCGCCTGGACCTGAGAGTCAAGGTCAGCTGTGAGAAGGCAGGTCAGAAGGTGTTGGCTAGGGACAGGTTGTGGTGGGAGGTATGGGGGTCTACTCGGGGAGAGAAAATTAGTCAAAATCAGCCAAAGACAACTAAAGGCGGGACGGATGGGGTCAGTGAGAGAGGGGCTGGCATGGGCATGGGTCGGGAGGGCGGAGCAGCAGCGCCGACAGCAGCTGCGGACGGTCCGTGGAGCGGGGGTGGTCGGGGCGGCTTGGGACCGGGATTGGGGTGCGGAGTGGCGGGTGCGGGCAATGTTTGGGGCAGGGAGGTGGTCATATGGAGCGGGGCCGTGGGGTAAGGAGGGCTGGGAAAGGAGCCGGAGACACCGGGGACATGACTGGTGGTGACCCGGTGGGGTTTGGGGTGGGGCGGGGTGGCGGGGACAGGACTCCGGCGGGCGGGGCGGGCCTCGCACCGGGGACGGGCAGCGAGGCGAAGCTGGCGGTGAGCGCCTGGCGCACCGCCTGGAGCTGCTGCTGCAGCGCCAGCGTCCGCCGCTCCTCCAGCGCCAGCTCCTGCTCCAGCCGCTCGCGCGCGCTGCTCATGTTCTGCGTGTGCCTCTGCAGCACCGCGTTCTGCTCCTCGAAGGCCACGTTCATCTTCCGCAGGCGCCGCAGCTCCGCCTCCCGAGCTGCAGCGGGAGCCGGGTCAGCGCGGGCACTTCCGCCCCCCACCCTCTGCCAGGCTTTTGCGCGGGCTGTGCCTGCACCAGGCCTTAAGGCACGGCTCTGCCCACAGCCCCGTCCTTTAGCTCCGGGCCTGCGGGACAGGCGAGGAAGATGGCTTGGCTTTAGGGTAAATACTCCCCTCCCTCCCTCCCTCCTGCCGCGGAGCCCTCTTTTGGTCTCTCTCCCAACACCTGTTCCCCCAAGAACCCCAGTTGTGCTCACCTTTGTTTTGGTCCAAGAACTCTTCAGTGAAAATGGGGACATCAAAGGTGGAGAAGCCATCGCAGTCCCCACCCTGGCACAGACAAGGGGCAATGTTTATGTTGAGGGGCATCCAGATGCTCTTGGGACATCCCCCTGGGCGGGGGGGGGGGGGGGGGGGGCAATCTCCTGGAGCCACTGAGGTCCGAGCCTGTTTAACATTCCCAGGGGGTGACGCCCTACTTACACAGGATGGACCGGCCATTCACTTCCCATGAGCCTTGGTGCGAGCTCACTGGGGCCTCACACAGGGGCCTAAAGGCTTCCAGACCTTTCTCAGCCAGGGGCGCTTCTTACCTTGTGTCCATTCAAGAGGGTATTCATGAGCCCGGAGCCCGAGTCCTCTGGCAGGGGAAGGAGGAGGGCAGGGTCAGCCTCCCCAATCTCCTCTGACCGCCTGGAACGCCCGCCTCCTCTGCCTCCCAGGTGAACCCCCTGGAGGTGCGGGGTCTCCAGGCTCACCCCTCCGAGCAGGCACCCAGCTGCCGGGGTCTGGGGCTCTCCTCACCTTTTTTTAAATTTTATTTTAAAATATATTTTATTGATTTTTTTCAGAGAGGAAGGGAGAGAGAGAGTTAGAAACATCGATGAGAGTCATTGATCAGCTGCCTCCTGCACACCCCCTACTGGGGATGTGCCCGCAACCAAGGTACATGCCCTTGACCGGAATCGAACCCGGGACCTTTCAGTCCCCAAGCCAACGCTCTATCCATTGAGCCAACCCGGTTTCGGCTCCTCACCTTTCTTGATCTTCTTTTCCTGGATCTTCTCGGTGCACATCTTGTAGGCTTCCGACTGCTGGTAAGCTCGCAGCTCCTTCATGTACTGCTGCTTCTCCCGCTCGGCCTCGTCCAGGTACCGCTGGCAGGGCAGCAGGAGAAGGCTTGAGCCGGCCCCAGGGCGGAGGAGGCCTCCCAGGCCAGGCCCCATTTCAGCCACTCGTCTCGGGGTGCTGGGCATTCCCAGAGCGCCTATTACCCTCCAAACAACCGGCCCCTAGCCTGCCGCCCAGGTACCTCCTAGCTTCCCACTGCATCACCGGCCGTTACACACCACGCTGAGGTGTCTGACTACAGGCTGCCCTCCAGCACCCTTTCCACCTGTTGAAATCCCACGTGTGAGGGTACAAGCCAGTGATGGGTTTTGTTGCCTTTTCTTGATGTTTATGCAGTTTTTAAGTTACTAGGATTTGAAAATTGGATGTCACATAACAATCTAGCTCTCGCCCCTATTTCTTTTAGACGTTGGGTGACCACACTGGTTAAGTTTTATGTCTAGTCTCCCCTCTTGCTACCTCCCCCTCTTCCCCCAATAAACCGGGGAGGCCTCATGGGCGGTCAGCTCTCCAGGAGGAAGAACCCTCCACACCTTTCGGGATATGGCTGCGGGGCCTGAATGGGTAGGGGGAGATCAGTGGCCCGGGCTGGCCCCCTCTGCCGCCCCCTGCCGTCCACCTGCTTCTCTGTGGGCTGCAGCTTGCTCCACTCGGCACCCAGCATCTTGGTGATCTCAGGGAAGGGCAGGTCCGGGTGGCGCGTGCGGATCTGCTCTCGCCGCTCATTCAGGAAGCGCACGTAGCCGGTGACAGGTGCTTTGGGGCCATTGGGCAGGATCTTCTTTCGCTTCTTTCCCTTGGGCCAGCCGCGCTTCTTCACAGGCTGCGGAACCGGCAGTGCCGTTGGGGGGGGGGGAGCGGGGGACGGGGCGGAGCCGTGGGCGAGGCTAGAGGTGAGGTAGCCAGCCAGCAGGGAGAACCCAGAGGCCTGGAGGAGTGGCCAGGTCAGGGGAGAGGATTGTGAAGGGGGTTCGAGGAACCCCGATAGAAGTGGGGGCTGTCAGAGGTGCTGGGACAGGCTGGTTTGTTGTGGGTGTGGCCTCTGCAGTACAGACGTGGCTTGCACCGGAGGAGGGACCCACAGGACCACCAGAAGGTGCTTCCCCTGGGGAGGCAGGCAGCGGGCGGGGCCCGGGCTTAGAGTGGCATCTGATGGGGCGGGGTCTCAACCTGCAGAGGGACATCTGGGCAGCGGGCGGAGCCACAGCGAGTTCAAATCTAGTCTGAGGGGAGGCTCGGAGACCCAGAGCCTCCCCCACCACCATTCGGGGGCTCTCACCTCCTCCTCGTGGGACCCCTTCTCACTGGCTCGCGGGCCCTCGCCGCGCTCTTGCTTGACAGCCACCACGAAGCCCCCATGCTGTGCAGGAGCCTTGCCGCCCGCCGGCCTGGAGTCACGGGAAGGCCAGTCACCCCCATCCCCAGCCCGTCGGTGGGGCTGGCAGAGAGGGGGCCCGAGTCCTGGGGGCAGGAGTCTCTAGGGGCGGGGGCGGGGTCCGGAGGTCGGATCAGGAGCCAGTAAGGACCCCCGGGAGAGGCTTAAGCCACAGGACTCCAGGGTCCCTCCCATTCATCCCCCCGACGGCAGACAGGGCAGCGGCGAAGGGACCCGATCCCTGTTAGGGGGTCAGTGGGGACCCCTGGGAGAGCCTGGAGCCCGGACGTGGGGAGAAGCCGGCGGGGGCACTAAGGGAGGGACCTCCCGGGTGGCGGGGAGTCAAGACCCTGGGGCCGGGTCGAGGCGCCCCAACAAGGGGGGCGGGGCTGAGCGGCGCCCCGGGGGCTGCGGAAGGGGAGCCGCACTCACGCGACGGCCGCGCCGGGCTGCTTCGGGCCGTGGGACATGGCCGCACCTGGAACGCAGACGCGCGGCGGAGTGAGGGGCGCCCGAGCCACCGACGCCGCCGGGCCCGCAGCACTGGGGGGGCCGGATCCCCGGGCTGGCAAGGCCTCCGGGGCGGGCGCCCCAGGGACCCTTTGTTGGGCGATCGGCCCCCGCGCGGCCCTGGCCCTCCCCCCTGGCCGGCAAGCAGCCCCGCCCCCGCCCCGAGACCCCCGCCCGCCGGCCCTCGCGGGGCCCGGAGTTCCGCAGCTGTTTTCACCTCCGAAGAAACTTTCCCGGACCCCTCGGCGGCGGCGCCGCGCCAACCAACCGCCCGGAGCCCGCCCCCGCCGCCCGCCCCGCCCCCGGCAAGCCGACGGCGGCCTCCGCGCGCGGCCCGATTGGGTCGCGCCCTTTCCCTGGGGCGTGGCCATGCAGATGAGGGTCGGCGCGCCGGCCCGCGATTGGTCACTGAGCCGCGTGGGAGGTGGAGAGGGCGGCTGCGGGCGGTGCGTCAAGTTGGGCTGCGCTCGGCCGCTCCGGGGCTAATCAGGGCGCCGTGAGGCCTCGCCCGGCGGAGCCTCTTAAAGGGCCAGTAGGCACGGCGCCGACTCCTCCTCCTCCGCTGAGGGACAGATCCCCCGCTCCGGCCCGACCGGCTGCGGCCCCGCCCCCGTTGCCATGGGGACGGGGGCAGGTTGCTAAGGAAGGGGTTAAGGACCATCTGGGCAGCCCCTTGCCTCAGGGCGAGGCGCACCAAGCTCTTAGCATCCTGCAGACCCGGTGGGGAAGTTTCACCGGTTTATTGACGGGATTTGGGGCCCCGGATAAACGCCTCCGGGCCTTGTCCTGCCCTGAGACCCGGCAGAAGCTGCGCTCCCTCCTGGGCAGTGAGGACACGGACCATGTCCGGGACCGGGAGGCTGGGATGCTGTGCGGCCCTAAGAGGCCGGTCAGGCTGGGGCTGGGGTGAGGGACTGGGCTTGAAGCATTTGGGAAAAGGTGGTGCGACAGGAAGGCTGCTAGGATAAGGTGACCAGACGTCCCGCTTTTGGCGGGACAGTCCCTATTTTTAACAATTTGACCCGCGTCCCTCCGCGTTTTAAAAAAGTTCCGATTTTTGGAAAGAATGCAGGACAAGCTAGGGAACGGCTGGAGAACAGGAAGGGAATATACGGTTTTCGGCGGCCATGTGGCTATTTAGCCAGGATATGAGTTTTATATTATTTTTGTTAATTTTATAATGTTAAACTTTAATAATAACACATAATTGCTGAGAACTGATTATCGAGAACTGCTTATCAAAGTTCGCATTGTTGATCAGTTGTTAGAATTGTGGAATACGCGCTGTCCTTACCAGGAACTAATGCTGTGTCTGAACGCGTTTTTTCTATGGTAAATATAAAGTGTGGACACCAGAAAAATCACAATTAAGTGTTGAGAGTTTGAAAGCCATTTTATGTGTGAAATATAATTTAACAAATTCTTGTGAAAATTTTCATGACCTTTTAAACGACAGCAATCTACTAAAAAAATTCACTCAAATGAGAAATATGCCAAATAATAAAATAATACTATACATAAATTTTATTTATTTATTATATTTGTAAATTGTACTTATGTTGAAATTTAAAAAATATATATTACAATACTATTTTTTGCGTTCTATGAAAATTTTTGTTGCTTCATATAGACCAAATTTTTTATCAAGACCCCCCCTCCCCCAGTTCAATGGTGTCCCGCTTTACCAATGTTAAAATCTGGTCACCATGCTAGGACCTCATGAAGCTGGAGGGCAGAAGGTTCTGCTCTTGGCAGTGGGGAGGGGGGAGTGGGGTGGAGGGATCTTCTCCTGGTCTGGGCTGGGGCTGCCTCTGCTCCCGGAATGCCAGCAGCAGTCTCCGGATGCTCAGATAAGCCCATTTGATCCTAAACAACCTGTGGGACATCACCTCCTGCCCTCATCTCACTCCCCTCTCCCCCTCCTCCGTGTTCTTCAAATACACCCATTCCATTCATTCCCACCTCTGGGTCTTTGCACTCTGTTCCCCCACCTGGCGTGGCCACCCTGACACTCTGCCTGGCTCACAGCTTGCCCTCCTTCAGGCCTTTGCTCAAATGTCACCTTCTTTTCTTTCTTTCTTTCTTTCTTTCTTTCTTTCTTTCTTTCTTTCTTTCTTCCTTCCTTCCTTCCTTCCTTCCTTCCTTCCTTCCTTCCTTCCTTCCTTCCTTCCTTCCTTTCTTTCTTTCTTTCTTTCTTTCTTTCTTTCTTTCTTTCAATATGTTTTATTGATTTTGTATAGAGAGGAAGGGAGAGAGATAGAAAGTTAGAAACATCGGCAGAAACTGGTTTGGCTCAATGGATAGAGCGTCGGCTTGGGGACTGAAGGGTCCCGGGTTCGATTCTGGTCAAGGGCATGTACCTTGGTTGCAGGCACATCTCCAGTAGGGGGTGTGCAAGAGGCAGCTGATCGATGACTCTCTCTCATCGATGTTTCTAACTCGCTATCTCTCTCCCTTCCTCTCTGTACAAAATCAATAAAATTTATTAAAAAAAAAAAGTTAGAAACATCGATGAGAGTCATCGATCAGCTGCCTCTTACACCCCCCCTACTGGGGATATGCCCACAACCAACGTACATGCCCTTGACCGGAATCGAACCTTGGACCCTTCAGTCCCTAAGTCCACTGAGTCAAACCGGTTTCAGCCAAATGTCACCTCCTGAGTGAGGCTTTCTCAGGCTTGTACCCCACCTCATACACCCCGTCTTATTTTTTCCTCCAGATGCCCCTTTCCTCCATACGACCTGCTTGCTTATTTATTTGCATTTTTGTATTGACTTGAGAGAGAGAGGAAGAGAGAGGAACCTCGATCTGTTGTTCTACTTATGATTCATTGGTTGCTTCTTGTATGTGCCCTGACCTGCAAAGGAATTTGCAACTTTGGCGTATCCAGACGATGCTGTAACCAACTGAGCCACCTGCCTAGGCGGTGACCTGCTTGTCTGTCTGTTGCTGTATTCCTGGCACATGCAACAGTGCCCACAGGCGCTGCTTAATACATTTTCATTGACTGAGTGAATCCTGTGCTTTTCTAAGCACACAGGTGCCGCTAAGCATGGAGTTACATGCAATCCAGCAGTCCCACTCCTAGGTATCCAACCAGGACAACTGAAAACACGTGGCCGCACAAAAGCCTACAGCAGCAGAACTGGCAAGAGCCCAAAATTAAAAAACATCCCAAATGCCCCCCATTAATTACTAGATAACCAACATGTAGTCCCACAGATTGTCACGTGGCACAATAGAGTATCGTTTGCCATAAAAAGGAATATATTGCTGACTTGTGCTACAACGGTGGTGAATTTTTTAAAATATATTTTATTGATTTTTTTTTTTACAGAAAGGAAGGGAGAGAGATAGTTAGAAACACAGATGAGAGAGAAACATCGATCAGCTGCCTCCTGCACACCCCTTTCTGGGGATGTGCCCGCAACCAAGGTACATGCCCTTGACCAGAATCGAACCTGGGACCCTTCAGTCCGCAGGCTGACGCTCTATCCACTGAGCCACACCGGTCTCGGCAACAGTGGTTTATTTTGAAATATGATGCTCAGGAAAAGATACTAGTCATGCCCCGATTGGAGTGCTCAGTGGTTAGAGCGTGGGCTCGACTAACCCTAACTCTCCCTCTCTCCCTCCCTTCCTTCCACTTTCTGAAGACCAGTAGGGGGAAAATATTCTCGGGTAAGGATTAACAACAATAACAACTACAACAAAAAGACACCAGTCACAAAAGGCCACACAGTGTATGATTTCATTTATATGGAATATCCAGAACAGGCAAATTCAGAGAGACAGAAAGCCGACTCGTGGTTGGTTGCCTGAGGATAAAGTATGAATGGGTGGTTCTTTCACAGGTTTTGGTACCAAAAAAAGAAAAAGAATGAATGAGGAGGGGAAACAGGCGTGACTGCTGAGGGATGAGGTTTCTTTCTGGGAGATTAAATGTCCTAAAATTAGACTGTGGTGATGGCTGCGTAACTCTGCAGATATACTCAACTCCTCAGAACCGTACACTTTGAATGGGTGCATGGTATGCTGCGTGGTTTAAATCTGGCAAAAAGATGAGTGTGCCCTGGAGTCTCGACCGACCCCGAGTCCTGTTTGGCTGTTTCTCAGCTGTGTTCTTTCATGCCTCTCTCTGCTTCGTTAAAGACAATATTGGTAGCATTGAGGGCAAAGACAACTATTCAAAATTTCTAGCCAAGCAGAAACCGGTTTGGCTCAGTGGATAGAGTGTCTGCAAAGTCCCAGGTTCGATTCCGGTCAAGGGCATGTACCTTGGTTGCAGGAACATCCCTGGTGGGGGGTGTGCAGGAGGCAGCTGGTCGATGTTTCTCTCTCATCGATGTTTCTAGCTCTTTATCCCTCTCTCTTCCTCTCTGTAAAAACTCAATAAAATATATATTTTTAAAAAAATTCTAATTGCATTCTTTTTGAAATCTTATCTGAAGGTATTTTCCATTGATTTTAGAGAGAGTGGAAGAGAGAGGGAAAGGCAGAGAGAAACAGAAAGCTTGCCTCTCATGCTCCATCTGGGGACTGAACCCACAACCTTGTGCCCTGAGCAGGAAACGAACCAGTAACTTTTTTTGGTGTACGGGATGACACTCCGACAGACCGAAGCACCTAGCCAGGGCGACAGTATTCCTTTTTTTGTTCTCACTAAAGTTTTCATTTCATTTTCAAATATGAACCAGGTGAAAATTCCCAGTGATGAGGGTACATATTTTTTTTTGTTCATTTATCATAAGCCACTTTCTTTTTCCTTTGTACTCATGACTAGAGAGATACATGTGACATAAAAAAAACAACAACACAGCAAGCCTGCTCTGGCTGGTGTTGTTCAGTGGTTAGAGCGTCCAGCCGCACACGGAAGGGTCGCAAGTTTGATTCCTGGTCCAGAGCACGTACCTGGGTTGCAAGTAGAGCCTCGGGTGCACTGGGGAGGCAACCAACTGATGTGTCGCTCTCACATTGATATTTCTCTCTCTCTCTCTCTCTCTCTCTCTCTCTCTCTCTCCATCCCTCCATTCCCTTCCCTTCCTTCCTCTCTCTCTAAAAAGCAATGGAAAAATATCCTCTGGTGTGAAAGATGAAGTAGAGAGGGCCGGAGACCGGGATGCCAGGACACAGGCTTTATTGAAGAGAAAAGTACCACTGCCTGCTGCTTCCAGAGAGGGAGCGGGAGAGAGCGAGGGCCGGATACAAGCACCTTTAAGGGGAGGGAAGAGAGGGGGCGGGGCTTAGAGCACTCAGCACACGCTGATTAGGGACCTAGGGACTTAGGAATGGGGGCTTAGGGTATTTGGTAGGTGCTGATTGGTGGTTCAGTGCTCAGGAATGTCCGGCTGCAGGTAGAGTTTATGTCTGTCCATCAGTTGGAGGAAGGGAGGATCTATCAGGGTGAGGATTAACAAATTTTTTGAAAGTATAATTCAGCATATTAAAAAAAAATTCTAGGAAAGACTTGCAAGCTGGAAAACAGGGAAACACCTGCCCTCTGAGCCCCGCCTCTTTGCTTGATTGACAGTCTGGTGTTGCCATAGAAATAATTTTTCCACTTCCAATGTACCCCCCAAGCAATTCAAGGCTCTTCCTGTACCGGATCCAGCTGGTATCACAGGTCCTGAAGGTAGGGCTAGGAGGTTTAAGAGAAATAAAGACAAGAGAAAGCGGGGCTTCTGGAGGACTGCTAGTCCATGGTGAGACTGCAGCAGCTTTATTAGTTGCAGGCGTACATTTATGCGGCCTTTCTGGGCGTTTCTCCAAGTGCCCCTTTCCCAGGACAAGGTCGCCCATCAGCCCCTTAAGGCGTTCTTGGAAAAAGATACATAGAGCAGGCATCTGGCTAGATATCATTGAGAACAGCTTAGCTGAGAACATCCAGACAAGTCATGCATCACACGCACTCCCTAGCAATGGGGCTATGGTCTGCCCTGTCCCTAGTTGACCCTGAAGGCTTAAGGGAGAGCAAGTAGGCGTCCCTACCCTATGCTCTATCCTTGCCCTCGGGCCCCACGGAACACGGCTTCCCACATTCCTGCACATCAAAAAGAAATGAATGGCTCTGAGAGCAGTTTGGGAAAACAGTCTGTAGCTCCTTGGCATCAAGGAAAGAGCTTGGCACCCCCACCAGCTGGCTCGGTTGGTTGGGGTGTGAGTCACCCAGACAAAGTTTCCGGTTGGATTCCCTGCCCGGGCACATACCTAGGCTTCCGGTTCAATCCCTGGTTGGAGTTCATCCGGAAGGCAACCCATCTATCTTTCTGTCTCTCTTCCTTCTCTCTCTCCCTTCCTCTCTCTGAACTCATTAACGTGTCCTCAGGGGATAATGCCTCGCACCTATAAGAATGGCTGCCATCAAGAAAACAACAAACAGCTGAAACCAGTTTGACTCAGTGGATAGAGCATCCGTTTGTGGACTGAAAGGTCCCAGGTTCGATTCCAGTTACGGCATGTACTTGGTTTCGGGCACATCCCCAGTAGGGGGTGTGCAAGAGACAGCTGGTCGATAATTCTCTCTCATCGATGTTTCTAACTCTCTGTCCCCCTCTCTTCCTCTCTGTAAAAAAAATCAATAAAATATATTAAAGAAAAAAAAAGAAAACAACAAACACGTGTTGGGGAGCAGAGGGAACCCTGTTGCACTGCTGGGGGGAATGCAGACTGGGGCAGCCACTATGGATAACAGTATGGAGGGTCTCAAAAAATTAAAAATGGACTCCCTTATGACCCAGTGATTCCAATTCTGGGTATATAGCCAAAGAAACCCAAAACACTAGTTTGAAAGAATATATGTTCATTGAGGTGTCTTTTTTTTTTTTTTTTTTTTTTTTTTTTTTTACAATAGCCAAGTTATGCAAGTGCCCATCAATAGAGGAATGGATTAAAAAAAAAAAAAAAGGCAAAAGGCAGTGGCAGCCCTAACCGGTTTGGTTCAGTGGTTAGACCCTTTGGATCAAGGGTCCTGGGTTAGATTCTGGCCGGGGGCATGTACCTTGGTTGCAGGCACATCCCCACCAGTGGGGTTGTACAGGAGGCAGCTGATTGATATTTCTCTCATTGATGTTTTTAACTCTCTCTTCCTCTCCTTTCCTCTCTGTAAAAAATCAATAAAAATATATTTTTAAAAGGCAGTGGTACATATATACAATGGAATATTACTCGGCCACACAAAAGAATGAAATCTGCCCTGCCTGGTTTCCCTCAGTCGATAGAGCATCTGCCTGAGAAACCAAAGGGTCCTGGGTTCTGTTGTAGTTGAGCGCATGTACCTCGGTTGCAGGCTCCTTCCCGGGTTGCAGGAAGTAATCAATCGGTGTGTTTCTCTCTGTCTTTCCCTCCTTCTTCCACCGTCCCTAAAAAATCAATGGAAATATAGCCTCGGGGAGGATAAAAAAAAAAAAAAGGAGAATGAAATCTTACCATTTGCAACAGCATGGGTGGTTCTAGAGCATTAAGTGAAATAAGTCAGTCAGAGAACAGCAAATACCATATGATTTCACTACAAACAAACAAAACAGAAACAGACTCACAGATACAAAGAACAGACTGATGGTTGCCAGAAGCGAGGGGACTGGGTGAAAAAGTAAAAGTATTGAAAAGTATAAACTGGTACTTACAACATAGTCATGGGGATGTAAAGTACAGCATAGAAAACATAGTCACTAATATCGTAATAACAATGTATGGTGCCAGGTGGGCACTGGAAATATTAGGGGAACACTTGTAAAGTATAGGATTGTCTAGCCTCTATGCTGTACACCTGAAGCTAATACAAAATAATATGGAATGTGAATTGTAGTTGGGAAAAAAAAGCACTTCTCCTTTTCATTCTAACAATGTCTTAATGAAGAAATGCATCAAATAAAGATAAATACAGGGTAGGGCAAAAGTAGGTTTACAGTTGTTCATATGGGAAATAATACAATAATTAATAAATAATACTACAAAAATAAACTCTGTGTTTCGAGTATTCACAACTGAAAACCTACTTTCACTCCACCCCATGCTTTTTCTGGAGGAAAAAAATGACTACCTACATTTCCTAGGGAAAATAATAGTGTATTCAGTCCAATTAGTGCTATTCATACACAGCCCAACCTCCAACGAGCAGCATTCATGCATTTACATCCTTCATACATTTATCTAAAAGCATATCCTGCTGAAACTGGTTTGGCTCAGTAGCTAGAGCATCAGCCTGTGGACTGAAAGGTCCCGGGTTCAATACTGGTCAAGGGCATGTACCTTGGTTGCGGGCACATCCCCTGTAGGGGTCTTGCAAGAGGCAGCTGATTGATGTTTCTCATTGGTGTTTCTAACTCTATCCCTCTCTCTTCCTCTTTGTAAAAAATCAATAAAAAAAAAAATATATATATATTTAAAAATAAAGAAATAAAAGCATATCCTTTTGTTTTTAAAAATATATATTTATTGATTTTTTGCAGAGAGGAAGGGAGATGGATAGAGAGTTTGAAACATTGATGGGAGAAAAACATTTATCAACTGCCTCCTACACACCTGCTCCTGGGGATGTCCCTGTAACCAAGGTACACGCTCTTGACTGGAATTGAACCTGGGACCCTTCAGTCCGCAGGCCAACGCTCTATCCACTGAGCCAAACCAATCAGGGCTAAAAGCATATCCTTTTGTCCCCAAATTATAAATTGGTTTTTGTGGCGGCATGAAGTTCTCTCAATTCCTAGCGTTCAATACAACCAGTAGCCCTGTGATTGTTTGAAGGCATATGATCTCATGTTAGTTTCTTTGCATCCATTTCTATGCTTCCTTTGGAAATTTTTATAGTATCCAGTCAGGAAAAATATTCCAATTTGTAGCCCTAGAAATGTTAGAAATATGAGATCCATTCAGGATGTCTTAAACTTTTCGTTTTTGAATTTAATGTTTTTATGCAAATATTGACCAAATCCATTTTGTTTGTAAAAGATTAGTATATTAAGACCACCATACTCCCCATTATCAGCTTGTTACATTTACAGTTCTTACTAAAACTCTCTCTCTCTCTCTCTCTCTCTCTCTCTCTCTCTCTCTCACACACACACACACACACACACACACACACACACACACACATGTCAGCTTCCAAGCTGCAGGAACAAAGCACCAGGAGTGGGTGGCTTACATTACAGAAATGCATTGTCAGGCAGATCTGGGGGCTGGGATTCCAAGATCAAGTGGTTGCTGGCAGTCTGGCGTCCCTCGGCTTGTAGAAACATCGCCTCCTCTCTGCCTCAGTCATCACATGACGTCCTCCCTGTGCGTGTGAGCCTGTGTCAGATTCCCCCTTTGAGTAAGGACAACAGTCATACTGTTCCGGGCCCAGCCTACTCCTGTGTCACAACTAATTCCACCCGCAACCACCTGTTTCCAAATAAGGTCATACTGTGAGGTCCTGGGGGTTGGCACTTCCTCATATTAATTTTAGGGGCACAATACAAAGCACAACACATGCTTATGCACGTGTGTGTGTGTGTGTGTGTGTGTGTGTGTGTGTGTGTGTTCCTATAAAAACTGAGGTCAGATCTTGCTTTCATGTTGTAAACGTCAGCCTGCAAATCGGCTGCTTCCACAAGCAGCCTTTCTCAGATCGCCTGGATCTGTTAGTGCCTCAGTCCCTCTGATGCTGTGTCACATTCCGCTGAGGGACTGGCCCACCGCCTGCTCGCCAGTCCTGGCCGATCCACGTTAGGGTCCTTCCCAGTGTAACAGCCCCAGCTACCGTCTCCAGCCTGCCGTCTGAAGCTCAGAGACGACTTTGCCAGCGTAGGCAGATGTCATGAAATTGGTGGGTTGTAGCCCTTCCTATTTAAATTTTTTAAAATACATTTTTATTGATTTCAGAGAGGAAGGGAGAGGGCGAGAGAGATAGAAACATCAATGATGAGAGAGAATCGTTGATCGGCTGCCTCCTGCATGATGGGGATCGGGCCGCAACCCGGGTATGTGCCCCGACTGGAAATTGAACCTTGACTGCCTGGTTCATAGGTCGATGCTCAATCACTGAGCCACGCAGGCCGGGCCCATTTACATTTTTAATGCTCATTTGCCAACCTGGGGTGATTCAACTCTCCTCCATGCCCAGGAAGAGTCAGGGTGTGGGCAGTGCTTCTCAGACATCCCAGCCACCCAGAGCTTTATCACAGAGTGAATCTAATACAGGGGACCATTTAATGGTGCTGAAAGGCTGAGAATGCAAAAGGGAAGCATGGGGGTAACCGCTGCTGGAACAAAAGGGTGTAGGGACAGGGGTCTCAAGCAGCTGAGGAGAGGGCACCCCTGTAGGGCACCCTGTTGGACCCTCAGATGCTCAGGGAGGTAGCCCTGAACCCTAGCTGTGTGGCTTGAGCAATTTCTCAAAACTTTCCGTGCCTCAGTTTGCCCTTCCATGAAGTGGGACAGTAACTACCTTCATGAGGTGGTAGAAAGGACTGAATGAGTTTAATTCAAGCTTGGTGCTCAGAACGGGGCCTGGCCGGTTTGTGATACATGAAGTCCAACTCTTGTCCATCGAGAATGAAAACCCCTTTTGCAGAGAATGTTCTGGCGCCAGGGTTCCATCAGGGGCAATTTAGTTCCTCAGGGAACACCGGGCCGTGTCCAGGGATGTTTTTGTCACGACTGGGAGGAAGGGTTGCTCCTGGCATCGAGTGGGTGGGAGCCAGGGCAGCCGCCCAGCACAGGAAGTGACCCGGTGCCATGTGCCTGCCCCCAGCCATCCTCTGATCAAACCCTCCCTTCCCTGTCTTCCCCACCTCCGCCACCGCCAGCTCTGCTCCTCCTGAGTCTGAGTCTAAGAGCGGAGACCAAAGGAAACACCCCACTCCCTTTACTCCTGTCCCTTCCCCAGATCCGAGGCTGGACCGGGGCCATCAGGACCTCAGATTTCTGGCCAGGGGAAAGGGGACGCAGGTCTGGCGTCAGGGGGCAGCTGGGGACGCTCTGGGGATATTGAAGGTTGTTTGTGTCTCTTTTGACCCCAAGCCTGCCTGCCTGTCTGTCCAGTTGCAAGGGCTGGACATTCATCTGTCCTCCTGACTGCCTTCCCTCCAGGCAGAGTCTAGATCTTCCTGGCAAATCCCACCCCCTCTCAGCTGGGGCCCCTATGCTCTCCACTGGCTGCCCAACCTGTCCAGAGTCCTGCCTGGAAGTAAACAGCCACCCCTCCCATATTACCTTTTCTTAAATCCTCACTAAGGATGTTTACTGATTTTAGGGAAAGAGGAATGTGAGGGAGGGGGGCTGGAGAGAGAGAAAGAGAAGAAGAGAGGAGAGGAGTGGAGAGGAGAGGAGAGGAGAGGAGAGGAGAGAGGAGAGGAGAGGAGAGGAGAGGAGAGGAGAGGAGAGGAGAGGAGAGGAGAGGAGAGGAGAGGGGAGAGGAGGAGAAGAGGGAGGGGAGGAGAGGAGAGGAGAGGGGAGAGGAGGAGAAGAGGGAGGGGAGGAGAGGAGAGGGGAAGGGAGGGAAGGGGAGGAAAGAGAGAGACAGAGAGATCGAGAGAGAGAGAGAGAGAGAGAGAGAGAGAGAGAGAGAGAGAGAGAGAGAGAGAGAGAGAGGGGCATTGATTGGCTGCCTCCTGTATGCCCCTTAGTCTTAGTCTGAGGGTCTGGGACAGAACTGGGCCCTGCCAGTGCCCATGTGAGGGCTTCAGCTGGAGAAGCCTAACAGGGTGATTGGCAGAAACGGGGTTTACCCCAGGTCACCAAGGACGGAAGGCAGAGTTCTGGGAGTAATCTGAAAGGAGCGTGACCACTGAGCCACCTTTCCCGTCCAGGTGGGCCCTCCCTGCCGCCTTTGTGGTGTAGGGAGGACACCCCAACCAGCTGAGCCACTGGCCAGGGCGGCCCACAGGACTTTTCACCTGACCCTTCCTCTCTCTCCCAAAACTCTACCTAAGTCTTTGGTGACCTGGAGGCCAAGTCCCGGCTCCTCATCTGCCATTCAGTCACCGGGTTTCTCCCGCTGAAGTCCTGACGGTGGGGGGAACTGGGAGGGTCCGGCTCTGTCCAGGTTCCCAGACTAGGGGGGTCCCCAGACTAGGAGGGTCCCCAGACTAGGGGGGTCACCAGACTGGGGGCTCCACATCTTTAGGGACCCAGCATTGCTCAGCATGAGGCTAGATCCACGGACTGAATGAATCCATGAACAATGGCAGCTCTCCACAGAGCCTCAGGGTCCGGGCAGCCCTGCTCCTGCCTCACCCACAGGCAGGGCCAGCAAACAGCCGGCCCCACCAGCACCAGAATCCAAAGATGTGTGGGGGCTCCCCCTCTTGCTGGTGCTGGGTCTGTCCCGAGGGGCTGCTGGGATGATCCCCTGGGTCCCTGCCCCACACAGAAAGCTGACAGAGCGAACAGGAGCCACCTTTTCCCGTTCAGGTGGTTCCCCCCCCCCCCCCCCCGGGGGGGGGGTTATAACTCAAAGACAGTGGTGGTCATATGTCGCTCAGCCCTCTGGCAAGGGACGCCAGTCGGAACCTCCGTTTTCTCATCTAGAAAAGGGACATAAAGTGATGTAAAACCCCCTAGGGCTTTCATGGGCTGAAAGGAGATAGCCAAAGAATGGAGATAAAAAGCTTAGGCTCGTATTTCAGAAGTGCCTTTCCTTTTTCTAAAGGGAGTCTGACTTTTGGGAAGGAAAGAATTGAGGTTCTTATGATCCTTATCTCACCTCTTCTGCTAGGTTCTCTCTCCAGCCCTCAGGACCCCATCCACATCCATTTTTCAGGCTTTATTTATTTATTTTTCTCGAAAGAATGCGTGTTTCCCTGGATGATCTATGTCACTGTGGGGGCTGGGCTGGCTGGGCCGCCCCGGGCCTCAGGCTTATAAGTGGGTTCCTGTCTGTTTCCTAATTTCTGTCCGAATTTCTGATTCTCTGCTTGTATGTTCAGCATTCAGTTATTTGACAGATACTTATTTTTAATTTGTATTTAAATTAAATGTATTGGGGTAACATTGCTCACTAACATTATATAAATATTAAGTGTGAAACTTTACAATCTGACAACTGTGTGCTCCATTGTGTGCTCACCGCCTGAAGTATCGGTCTTATTTCCTCACCATGCATTTTACCCCTTTACCTTCTTCATCCTCCCCCAACATCCTTCCCTCTGGTAACTAGGTTCCCTTGTCTCAGAAATTTCTTGAGCTCCTACTATGCTCCAGGCATTGCTGGAGGCAGTGCAGTTACTAAGACTGTTCAGGTCCCCGCCTCCATGTGGTTCAGAATCCGGTGGGGCAGACAGTCACAGCTGGAGGAGGAGAGGGGGAGAGAGCAGGTGTTCAGGGCAGTGATGGGAGCAGCCCAGGGTGCTGGGGGGCCCAGGGTAGTAACTGACTAGAACCTAGAGGGTGCTGAGAAGGCTTTCTGGCTGAGAATATTAAGACCGAACACGTCTATTGCTTTTTATTGTTAATCCTCGCCCAGGATATTTCCCCCCCTGATTTTTAGAGAAAGTGGGAATGAGAGAGGGAAAGAGGAGAGCGGAGAAGGAAGAGAGAGAAACATCAATGTGAGAGAGACAAGCCTCCCCCAGGCACCGGAACCTGGTTCAGGGAAGGAACCTGCCACCCAGGTATGTGGCCTTGACTGGGAATCCGACTCACGACCCTTCCGTGGGCGGGCTGATGCTCTAACCAGTGAGCACCCCAGGGCACTTTATCACTTTTAACATGCCAGAGCCGGGAGACTGAGAACCCACGAACTTAACGGGCTTGTCCCAGCTGGAACAAGGGGCTGGCCCGGATCCCATGATTCTGGCCAGGTAGGTTTAAAACCGCGGCTGGAGGAGGCCTGGAGGCCAGAGCCGGGCGTGGGGGTGGCGGTGGAACTTGAAGCCGCTGGTGTGGTGACAGACGGAGTCCGGGGAGACGGCTGAGGCAGAGAGGGAGGGGTCCAGGGCACTGGCTGGCGGTGAGCACTGCGCCCTGGAGCACCCTCTGGCTCTTCGGCGGGTTTCTGGCGGTGAAATGGGAGAGGCCTGCCCCGCCTCCCGCCCAGCTGGGGTGAGGAAACCCACGTGGGGCGTTGGCACCACGGGCGCTCATTAAATGCCAGCTGGTGTTATTATGACGCTTATCCCCATTATTATCCTTAATAACTAATTAATTAGAACTAATGCGTCCTCTCCGCGCCCAAGGGGTGTCTCCGGCCGCAAAGTCACCGGACCCCGTGGAGAGGACCCCCTCCCCACCAGCTGTGTCTAAGAAGGCCTTCCCCCCAACACCCATCCCAGCTCACCCCATTCTCCCCAGCCCACATTGGGCCCGGTTAAAGCTGCGGGCAAGGCGTGGGTGGCGCGGGCCTGGCAACCGGAGTCTGGGTCGGGGGGACCACCCTTGCGTGTCCTCCGCCCCCCAACTTCGCGGTGAGGGGTCCGAGAAGCCCCAACGACCCTAGCGCGCTAGGACCCCGCAGCTCCACCGGAGCCGGGTGTGTAGGCCCAGCTCACCCCTAGGCCACGCCCACCTGCGAGATGATTGGCTCTCCGCACCCGGCGCGCGGCCGCGATTGGCGGAGGAGGCCGCTGCTCCCGGGATGCCCCGCCTCTCCGGACCGTAGTCTCGGGTCCACTGGCGCCCGGGCCGCAGGAGCGCTCGGCGGGGCGGACGCGCGGACGCAGTCGGCGTTGGGGGGAGAGGGGCTCCCGCCGTCGGGTTCGGGGCCCCCGTTTGCGGCGCCTCCGACGGCCCAGGCCGAGCCCGGGGTGCTGCCATGGGCCCGGGGCCCCCGACGGCCGGCGCGGGGGCGCCCCCGCGGGCGCTGCCCCTGACGGCGCGGCTGAGCTACGCCGTGGGCCACTTCCTCAACGACCTGTGCGCGTCCATGTGGTTCACCTACCTGCTGGTCTACCTGCACTCCGTGCGCGCCTACAGCTCGCGCGGCGCCGGGGCGCTGCTGCTGCTCGGCCAGGTGGCCGACGGGCTCTGCACGCCCCTCGTGGGCTACGAGGCCGACCGCGCCGCCGGCCGCTGCGCCCGCTGCGGGCCCCGCAAGGCCTGGCACCTGGTCGGTAAGTCGCGGCCAGGCCGCTCCCACTCACCTGCCTGCCCGCCCGGTGCCCCCCAGTGGCCAGACCTTCCCCTCCGGGTCTGCCCCAGTGCCTGAGCCAGCCCCTCCGCTTAGCTCCCGGCCTGCCCCCTTCTGTCTCCCCGTCCCAGGGCCTGGACCTGCCCCCGCCCCATTGTCTGTCACATGACCTGAGCCTTCTGTCTCTGCCCCATGCCCTGAGGCTTCTCCCTCTGTCTGCCGGCCTCGCGGCTGCTATCGGACCTGGGTGTGTAGGCCCAGCTACCCCCTAGGTTAAGCCCCTTTCATCTGACTCAGGGGTTGGTATGACCTTCCAGTGTCGCTTCCCTTTGACCCCTGGGGGCTCCCTGAACCGGCTTCGGGCTGGGAGGCTGGGTCTGACTGCCCAGTGCCTCCGCTGTCAGTCTGTCTTGACCTCTCCATCTCTCTGCCTGGGTGACCACCAGGACCTGGTCTGAGTGAGGGCCAGACCGGAGCCCCCTCTGTCAGGCCGTCCGTGTCTCCAGTGCTCTCTGTCCGTCCCCTCCCCAATTTGGGCAACGTGGCGCTTGGGTGTTTTGGGGGAGCTGCCCTGGCAGCTGAGAGTTACGTTGGGGGCAGGTGAGACAGAAGGGTCAGGGGTTCGTACCTGACTAACGGGATGGGGTCGCCCTCTGGCCTGGGGCCTTTGCCCGCCTAGAGGGCTGTTGGGGAGGGAAAGCAGCAGGTCCCCGGAGGACCGGGGTGCCTGCATGTGTGCGCTGATGATAAGCCTGTGTCCACGCACCCTTCTCTGCCCGCCCAGGCCTTGAGCTTTTGAGATTAGCCCTGGCCACTCTCCCTGCTGTCTCTCCCCTGGCACTAGTGCTCACGCAGCCTGGCATCTCAGGAGGCAGGACCTGGAGTCCTGCCCCTCGGGGAACTCTGGAATTCTGGGAGGCAGGTTTTTAGAAGGCGGAGGGGACGCTGAGGAGTGAGACAGTGATTTACCCTGGGCCCTTTTGAGTGACATTTTTGCAAAGTGCAACAGATCTCCCAATGGAGGGTGGCTCCTGATTTCGGGTTTTTCAGGTCTGAGGGTGCCCGGGCTGTTCTTGGGCCAATTTTGGGCTGCTGGACACTCAGCGAGGGTGTCCCCCCCCCCCCCCCCCCCCCCCCCCCCGTACCCAGGAAGAACTTGATTTCCCCTGCAGAGGTGGGTGTTAGGGGTGCCGAGGGCACTTTTGTAAACAAAGAACTGAAGGGTTTGTGCTTATGCAAAACAGGCCTGGGGAGGAGTGCCCCAACCAGACACGGAGGTCTCCGCCTGCACCCCTCCCCCTTCAGGGGGAGGGTCTGTGGGGAGGAAGCTGGGGAAGCCCCTCCGAATTCCTGAGAAGGCACGAGAGCAGTCACCCCAGCGAGTGCCCACTTCTCTATTTCCCCCTGCGTCTGCAGGTGGTGGTGGCAGTCAACTCACTCTTTCCCTCACCAGCCCTCCCCGCTGCCCTCTGTAGCCTGGAGAGGACCATCAGAGCTGGACATGGATGCTCCTGTGAGGTCCTGGCTGGCAGGTGAACGACCGGGCTTCATCAGAAAGGAGCAGAGCTCCGGTGGACAGGAAATTGCCTTTGGGGTTTGAAGGATGATTAAAAGTGTGTGTGTGGGGGGCACATTCCAAGCAGTTGAAAGAGCTTGTGTAAAGGTGTGAAATATCGTGGCGCTGAGGCTGCTGAGGTGGGGAGTAGCTCGCTCAGAGGAGTAGCCGCTTTCACACATTCACTCTCCATTCTCAGGAAGCAGGGATTTCCATGTTCTGGAAACCGAGGCCCCGAGAGCAGAGTCACATGCCCAAGGCCCCCAGCCAGTCAGCCTCGCTCCGACAATGGTTAACTGGCCGGGCAGCGGCGGGCTGGAGTCCACGCAGGGCTGACGTTCCTCCGGCGAGTCTTCAGCTGGCCCTGGGCCCGCGTTTGTCCAGGATGCCCCTCCCAGTTCCAGAGAAAGAACTAAGCTGGTTTTGGTTTCATTTCCTGATCTGTGGGGGCGAGCCCAGGGTCTGGGGCTGAGGCCAGCTCCTGCGCGAACAGGGAAGTCCGGCTGCCGGACTCCTTCCAGGCTCAGGGATGGGAGGAAAGGGGCTTGGATAGACCTGGGACCATCCCAGCAGGGCCCACAGTCCGGTGGGGTAGGCAAGCAGGAAACAAGCGGAGACAGACGACGAGAGGGGAAGAAAGCTGGGTCCAGGATAGACCCTGTTGAGTGGGCCAGGGGACTGACGGTCCGTGACTGAGCTGATCAGGGAGGGCTTCTTAGAGGAGGTGGCATCCTCCTCTAAGTCGAGTCCCGAGGGATGGAAAGAAGAGCGTTCCAGGCAGAGGGCACAGCGTGTGCAAAGGTCCTGAGGCGGGACTGTGCCTGGCGTGTTGGAAGAGCCCTGAGTGGCTAGCGTAGGGCGAGCCCAGGGGCGGGTTGGGGACGAGGGCAGGCTGTGCAGGGCCTGGGGGAGGACTTGGCCTGTTCCGAGACGGTGGAATGTTTGCCAGGGACAGGTCCCCTTGTGAGCCGGGGGGACTCGGGCTTATGGAGGGCAGGGTCCTGACTCCTGCTGGCCCACAGGATTTTGAGAGGAACTGGGGAGGAAAAGACTCGCTCCCGGGAAGGGCATGTGGTGGGTGTAGAGGGTGTGTCTGCAGTGGGTGGTTTTCCAGGGCAACCCCACAGCATCCTCTCAGCCTGCTGCTGACCTCGGGCTCTTTGTGCTCCCATGGCCCCACCTGTCATCAGGGCAACCCTGGACTGCCATGGGGAGGCCCTGTTCTTCCTCCCTCTTACTACCCGGCCATACATCCTGGTCCTGCTCGCTTATCTATTATGGCGTGTAACCTCGGACCATGCCAGCCCATTCTGTGTCTCCATGGGACCGCCCTCCCCCCGCCCTCCTGCTGGTTTGGCTCTGTGACTTCCAGTTTCCCCATTTGTCACAGGGGCCATAGCCTGCGGTGCTCTGGCTGCCGCACGGCGGGACTGTGGGAGGGTCTCTGGCCTTTTCCGTGTCTCTGTCTTGTTCCCACCCGGCCACGCCCCAGGGAGCCCTGGCCGCCGTGGGAGGCCCGCGTATGACCTCCCCCGCTCTGCCCTCCACAGGCACCGTCTGCGTCCTGCTCTCCTTCCCTTTCATCTTCAGCCCCTGCCTGGGCTGCGGGGCATCCACCCCGGAGTGGGCCGCCCTCCTCTACTACGGGCCCTTCATCGTCATCTTCCAGTTTGGCTGGGCTGCTACCCAGATCGCCCACCTCAGCCTCATCCCCGAGCTCGTCACCAACGACCACGAGAAGGTGGAGCTCACGGCTCTCAGGTACCGCCCCCACCTCGGGGCTCTCAGGCCCAGCGTCTGCGTCTGGGACGCAGGAGGTCCGCCACCTGCAGCTGCTTGGACAACAGATGGGCACAAAGTGGCTTCAAACAGCGTGTTTATGCCGTGGCTTCTGTGGGCTGAGTCTGTCTCCGCTGGGTTTTCTGCTTCAGTATATCAGTCTTGAGTTGGCCTCATCTGAGACTTGGGGTTCCTCTATCCTGCTCATGTAGTTGGTGGCAGAATGAATTTTCTTTTTAGAAAATATATTTTTATTGATTTCAGAGAGGAAGGGAGAGGGTGAGATATAAACATCAACGATGAGCCGGGACCGGTTTGGCTCAGTGGATAGAGCGTCGGTCTGCGGATTGAAGGGTCCCGGGTTCGATTCTGGTCAAGGGCATGTACCTTGGTTGCAGGCACATCCCCAGTAGGGGGTGTGCAAGAGGCAGCTGATCGATGATTCTCTCTCATCGATGTTTCTAGCTCTCTATCCCTCTCTCTTCCTCTCTTTGAAAAATCAATAAAATATATTAAAAAAACAAACAAACATCAATGATGAGAATCATTGATCGGCTGTCTCCTGCACGCACCCTCCTGGGGAATTGAAGTCAAAACCTGGGCATGTGCCCTTGACTGGAATCGAACCTGGAACCCTCAGTCTGCAAACCGACGCTTTATCCACTGAGCCAAACCAGCTAGGGCTGAAATTTTTTTTAAAAAATTGACTTTTTAAAAAATTGATTTTTAGAGGAAGGGAGAGGGAGAGAAACGATGTGAGAGAGAACAATGATAGGCTGCCTCATACATGCCACCTACCGGGGATCAAACCCATAACCCAGGCATGAGCCCTAACTAGGAATCGAACTGGCAACCTTCCAGTGCACGGGATGATGCCCAACCAACGGAGCCACGCTGGCCAGGGCCAGAGTTCATTTTCTTACAGATGTAGAGCCAATGGTGGCTTGCAGGTTCTTTGACACCAGCGAGAGAGTCTGATCTCAGGGATGGCTTGAGCCCTTTTTCTAAGAATCACCTGAGAAGGCCAGGCCCAAGACAATCCCCTTTAATTACATCTGAAAAATCCCTGCACCTGTAGCACAGGAGTTGCCTAAATATGGGTGTGATATCCCGTCATATTCAAAGGTCCATCCCCAAGGGGAGGGATCAGGCACGGCAGGACCAGGGCACGGGAGTCCCCAGAGCCATCCTACAATCCTGCCTGCCAACAGTTGGTGCCCATCTTAGCCAGCAGTTGGTGCCCATCTTGTTTGAGGTGCTAGGGGAGGTTATTCTGGTGATGCTCAGGAGCATTTGTGAGGTGCTTGCTGTATGCCAGGCACAGTTCTTAGCACTTCACACGGTTAGCTGCTGCTTCTTTTTTTTTTTTTAAATATATTTTACTGATTTTTTACAGAGAGGAAGATAGTTAGAAACATCGATGAGAGAGAATCATCGATCAGCTGCCTCTTGCACACCCCCTACTAGGGATGTGCCCACAACCATGGTACATGCCCTTGACCGGGACCGAACCTGGGACCTATCAGTCTGCAGACCGACGCTCTACCGCTGAGCCAAACTGGTTTCAGCACGGTTAGCTTCTTTAATCCTCACAACACACCCAGGTTGTCATGTGCCCCAGGCCAGACCAAAGTGCCTGTGGGACCTGAGCATTAAGAAAAAGGAGGCGGCTGTTCCGGCCCGAGCGGAGGGTGCATGTGAGGGCCGCCGGTGCTGCTGGAGCTCAGAGCCCGGCTGACAGTTGGCGCCCGGTGGGAGCATGTTACTCTTGCTGTGTTGCAGCATCTTTGTGGAGGGTCCTGCCTGTCTCCAGCTCAGCCTGTTTGGTCTGCTCCCCACCCCTTCAAGTTCCCCATTATGGCTGAGAGCTGCAAGCACTAACGACAGGTTGCTCAACCCTTGAGGGCCCCAGATGTTAGGGGTCAGGCTAGGCCAGGCCAAGTGTTGATACACGTTCTACCTGCAAGTGCTTTATTGCCAGCATTGTATCATCTTCACTAGGACCTCTGGGTATTGTTCTTACATTTATTTATATTTTTATTGATTTCTGAGAAGAAGAGAGAGAGAAATATCAATGATGAGAATCATTGATCGGCTGCCTCCTGCACGCCCCTACTGGGGATCGAGCCCACAACCCGGGCCTGTGCCCCAACTGAGAATGAAACCGTGACCTCCTGGTACAGAGGTCAATGCTCAGCCACTGAGCCACACCGGCCTGGCTGTTCTCTTACGCTTAGAAAGGGTAACTGAGTCCTGGTGAGATCCAGAGGTTGCTCCTCCCCTGACCTTCCTGCAACTGAAGGGATATCACGTCGGGGCTGCAGGCAGGGGCCAGGATTTGTAGACCCAGGTATTGTAGACCTTGCCCTGCTGAAGCCCAGGGCCTTGGTACTAAAAATTCCAGAGTCCTGGCTTCTGAGCTTCTTGGGTTCTCAGACTTGACTGGACCCTACTTTGCTGTGTGTCTGCATCCCAGCGCCCCCTCATGGTGGCTGAGGGTCAGAGTTGAACATCATCAGACAACATGCAGGCTAGGCGAGCTGGGGTCGGCAGGGGCTTCCCAGGGGCCACCCCAGGTTTGGTGGCTGAAATTATGTGTCACCCAGAGGTCCCCCAGACACCACAAGCAGCTCTCACTTGTGTGGCCGCCTGGAGCGGAAGTGGCCGTGTGGTTTCCTGGGCTGCCATGCTGAGGCCTCGCCTGTCCCCCAGGTACGCCTTCACCGTGGTGGCCAACATCACCGTCTTCGGTGCCGCCTGGCTCCTGCTCCACCTGCAGGCCTCTTCCAACACGGGGCCCACCCCGGATGTCAGTGGCCAGCTGGGGGTCCAAGATGTGCCAGTGTTTCGGGTGAGCTGGGGCCGGGGAGGGGGCCAAGGATGCTGCCAGCAGGATGGGACCTCCCCCCAGGCCCTGAGCTCGGGCCTGGGCCGTGAGAGCCACTGCTGACGCCTCCTTCTCTGTGGGTCCTCAGAACCTCTCCCTTTTGGTGGTGGGCATCGGCGCCATCTTCTCACTGCTGTTCCACCTGGGCACCAGGGAGGGCCGCAAGCAGCTGGTGGAGGAGCCGGATGAGCACAGCCCCCTGCTGGCCCCCACCACGGCCCGCCCCTTGGTGCTCTGGAAACACTGGCTTCGGCAGCCGGCCTTCTACCAGGTACGTGATGGGGCAGAGCTGGCGGGAGTGGACGCCTGTGCCCCACCTGGCCCTTGCTCCCGGGCTGCAGACAGGATGGCCCATAGATGAGCAACAGGTTCCCCGTCTCACAGCGGGGCAGACACTGCAGATCAGTGACTGCTTTCCTCTCCCCCGGACCAGCCGTGGTCCCTAATGGTGGGTCAGGTGTGAGCTGCAGCGAGGCCCTCGGTGTCCCCCGCTGGTGTCTGACCCTGAACCAGCCCCCGTTTGCCCGCAGGTGGGCTTCCTGTACATGAGCACGAGGCTCATCGTGAACTTGTCCCAGACGTACATGGCCATGTATCTCACCTACTCCCTGAACCTGCCCAAGGTGAGCTGGGGCGGGGGCAGGGCTGTGGGGTGGCCCCTGAGCCCCAGGAGGCCCACCTGACCCGCCGCCGTGTCCACTCCGCCCCAACAGAAGTTCATCGCCACCATCCCGCTGGTGATGTACCTCAGCGGCTTCTTCTCCTCCTTCCTCATGAACCCGGTCAACAAGTGGATCGGGAGGAACGTGAGTGAGGGTTGGTGTGGGGCGGTGGGGGCGTGCCATAGACAGGGACCCTCAGAACTCGGGTGCACGGAAGCCAGGTGTTTGCATACCTCGGCCTCTACGCCTTGTGGCCGCCCTGTGTCGCAGATCCGAGTTCTAGAATCCTGGCTCCTGGGTGTCTTGGGGCTGCAGGGCTCTGGAAATTTCTATGCAGACCATGTGCTAGCCAGGGTGGCTATTCACTTTTTTTTTTTTTTTAGGGTGGCTATTTAGTATTGAAATGTGGCAGGCATGATGGAAGAACTGAATGTTTTATTAAAATTTTTTAAAATGTATTATTGACTTCAGAGAAGGGAGAGAGAAACATCAATGATGAGTCATTGACTGCCTCCTGCACCTACTGCACTGGGGATTGAGCCCATAACCCGGGCATGTGCCATGATCAGGAATCATACCGTGACCTGCTGGTTCATAGGTCAGTGCTCAACCGTTGAGTCATGCTAGCTGGGCCATTTTATTTAATTTTAATAGATTTGCACTTACGATGTAAATAGCCACCTGTCCCTAGACTGTCAGCTCCTGGGTGAGGTCAGAGCTGGGGGCTCCTTTAGGGATGGTCCAACTTGGCCCCCTCCCCCTCTGGGATTAGGGTCTAAGGTGGTGCTGAAGACCAGAGAGGGCAAGCGCCAGGCTGGGAGCTGCACAGCGAGGCGGACCTGATGCTGGTCTCTCCTGCAGATGACTTACTTCGTGGGCCTTCTGGTGATCCTGGCCTTTGCGGCCTGGGTGGCATTGGCAGATGGGCTGGGTGTAGCTGTCTATGGAGCAGCTGTGCTGTTGGGCACGGGCTGTGCCACCATCCTCGTCACCTCACTGGCCATGACAGCGGACCTCATCGGCCCCCACACGGTAGGGCTGGTGGGCAGGGCTGGGTGGGGGCGGGGGCCCAGGCCCAGGCCCAGGCGCTGACCTCCCTGCCTGTGTCCTCCCAGCACAGCGGAGCCTTCGTGTACGGCGCCATGAGCTTCTCGGATAAGGTAGCCAACGGGCTGGCAGTCATGGTCATCCAGAGCCTGTACCCCTGCTTGTGAGTGTGACTCATTTGTAGTTCATGTAGCAAAGGTGCACTGGTGTGTGCCGGGCATTGTGGGAGTGTGAGTGGGCGGTGCTACAGGGGCCAGGCTCTGTGTCACTCAGACCCTCAGAGCCTGGGATTTCAGTCCTAGACCACTGAGTTCTCGCCTTCTAGAAGCCCAGGATCTGGGAACCAGAACTAGCCTGGTCTTTTGTTGTCATGGAGTTGGTGGTAATACGAACCATGTTAATCACAGGAATAAATGTGTGATCCCCCAGGGGTCAGGGGGGTGAAGGCCACCACTTATGGAGGCTGACGGGTGCAGGAGGTCAGGGAGGACTTCCTTGAGGAGGTGACATTGGTCCTGAGACCTGGTGGGTCTCAGAGCGGTCTAGGCAAATGGGAAGGAATAGCCAGTGCAGAGGCCCTGGAGCAGGACCGGGCCTGGTGTGCTGGAAGAACACAGAGGAAGCCGTGTAGCTGGAGCAGGGAGTGAAGGGGAGAGGTTTGAGGCAGGTCTTACAGAGCCTGTGGAGGTCTTGGGCTTTTACCCCAAGGGAGTTTGGGAGCCCTGGCCCAGGGGCTTAGAGGCGCCCTCTTGCGGCTGCCTCCAGAAGGACGGCGTGTGGAAGGTGAGGGCTGGTCCAGGTGGGTGATGATGCGCTGGACCAGGAGGAGGTAGAGGAAGGAGATTAGTGGGAAGAACTGGGATAGACTTTGCAGGCATCGCTGGTAGTATCGGCTGAAGTGTCGTGTGGGAGGAAGAAAGGTGGTCAAGGGTGACCCCAGGTTCTGGCCTGGGTGCTGGGAAAGGCAGGGCGGCCTGAAGCTGAGGTGGGCAGAGTCAGAGGCCCCGACTCGAGAGTCCCCACAAATGTCTGCTCACCTGCTCTGTCCTCCCCCTTCCCAGCTCGGAGCTCTGCTGCAGGGCCTGCGCAGGCTTCTACCACTGGGTGATGGTGGCCGTGACGGGCGGCGTCGGTGTGGCCGCTGCCCTCTCTCTGTGCAGCATCCTCATCTGGCCCATCCGCCTGCGGAGTTGTGAGTTGCAGACACTCCCCTCTATTCCCAACCTGGCCATGGGTGGGAGGACTGGGGCAGGCCCCATGCTCACTAAACCCCCCCTCTCTTGCAGGAGTCCCTGGAGCTCAACCCTGACATTCCCAGATGGCCTCCTGCTCTATGCAAATGAGCTGCAACCGTGCATATTCTAGGCCCTGCTCCTCAGATCCCCACCTTCTCCTGCCTGGCTGCAGGGAGGGTGGGGGAGGACAAGAGGGGCTGGACCCCACCGGCTCATCTCCATTGGGGTGAGACAGAGCTAGGCCTTCTGGTATGGGGAGCCCATGGGTCCTCATCGGTTTGGGGGTGCCTAAGCCTAACTTTAATGGGTGACTTGGGGTGCCCTTGCTATGTTGTACGGGGCTGCCCTGAACTCGGCTCCCCTCACCCCTGGTCCAGCTAGGGCTTCCGGGTGCTGCTGGAATAAAGCGCTCACAGGAAGGCTGGCCTCAGCTGTCTTCCTGGGGGCCTGGGACGAGGAGGACCTACTCTGGTCACTGAGGTGTTGGCCGGCTAGTGCCCAGTGCCCAGATGGAGACAGACCGCTGCGGAGAGGCACAGTGTCCCCCCTCAGGGACAGTCTTTATCAGATAGTGGGCATGTAGATGGGTGAGGACCGCTGGCCAGTGGATGGGCAATAGGGTTCCAGGTCCCACTGCCGGTAGTTCTGGGTTGTGTAGCGCGGACGCTGCGTTGCTGACAGGTAGGGCACGTATTCTGACACCTGCCCCGGTGGCTCCACCCCGTATTGGTGCCTGTTGACCACTGTGGGACAGGACCCGAGTCACCTCCTGGCTCCAGTTTCCTGGACCCAGGCAGTTTTACCCCCATCCCTTGGCCCCTGATGCCAGCCTCACCATATTCCTTGCCCCAGATGGGTCTGTCTTTCCACAGCATGGCCCCCCACCGCGTGCCGGGGGCACTGTACTGAGCGGGCATGATGGGGTCATACCAGGCAGTCTCCCGGAGGCGCTGGGCTTGGGCTGTAGGGAGAGTGGGAGACAGGGTCATCTTTGCCCTTGACCTCCCCTTGGGGCTGGCAAGGGTCAAGGTGGACGGCCAGGCACGCACCTGAGGGCATGCTGTGCTTCCGGTGGCTATGGCATCCATGCCAGTGGGCGTAAGCCTCCCGGTAGGGGCTGTCCAGAGCCCTTGGGAGCGTGTACCAGGCTTCACGGGGGTCCGAGTTGGTTAGGCCGGTGTACCATGTCTGGCCGGCAGCATCACGGCCCATGGGTGTATACTTCCAGCGCACTGCCTGCTTGATGGCTGGTGTCCAGCGGGGCCCCTCCAGAGACAGGTAGTCATCACTACGGGTCGAGTAGGGGACAGAGGCTAAGCCTGTGGCTGTCCCCTGCCCCTCCCTGGGCCACAGCTTGCCCATCTCCAGAATGGGTCTTTGCCCTCACTGCTGCATGTGACATGGGTGGAGGGTGCAAAGGCCCAGCCCACACTGCAGAGGGCCTTCCTCCAGCCATGTGTCCAGCCATTGGCCATGTGTCCTCAGCACTGGACACTCCTGCCCAGGCTGGCAGGGGAGAGGCCCCCTCCTCTCTGCCCCATCCTCCCCAGATCCCTCACTTAACCTTTCATCTCTTCTTGCCTCTCCCCCAAGGGACACCAGGGAGCGAGGATATAAAAGCTGTGGCCACTCCTGTGGTCTCAAGTCCTTGTCCAGCCTCCCAGATGCACAGGCCCCCTCCTCCAGGCAGCCCCTGGTCCTCAGGCTCCAGGAAGAAGTGGTCTCAGCTGAGTAAGTGGCTGAGAGCATGTGGGGTGCCCACCCAGCCATCAGGGACCACCGGGAGTGAGGACAAGCTGCCAGTGAAAGAACAAACTATGTAGCTATTCGTCTGAGCCTGTCCCAGAGGCAGCTCTGGTGCCAGAGCCTGTCCAGGTTGAGAACACAAGCAAACTGAAAAAGCAGGCGGGGAAGGCTGAGGGGGAGACCACTGCAGGTGCAGGGAGGAAGGTGCAAGGGCTCTGGGGCAGCAGAGGATGGTTTAAGGAACAAGGGGCTGCAGTGCAGGTTTGTGGAATATGCTAATGAGGGGAAAACCAAACCTTGATGAGGTACCATTAAAACTAAAAAAAGCAGAGCCCTGACCAGCAGCTCAGTTGGTTAAAGCACTGTCCCCACATGCCAAGATTTCCGGTTTGACTCCCGATCAGGGTACATTCGAGAATTAACTAAGAATGTGTAAATAAGTGGAACAGTAAGTTGACGTTTCTCCCCCCACCTTCCTCTCTAAAATCGGTTTTTAAAAAAGGCAGGGGAAAACAATGCTGTTCATGGGAAGCTGCACGGGAACTTGCTTAGTCATAGACCTCACATGGCAGTTCCTTCTGGAATGCATCCCTATAGCACCGCTGCCGAGGGACTGAGATGTGTGCTCTGACCTGGGGAGCTCGCTCCTGGAAAGTCACTGGCCAATGAGATCGGCCGCCCAGAGCCTCAGCAGGACCACGGCAGAACGCTGTAGCGCCGCCATGCACAGGGGACCGGGTGGCTCTCCCTCCACATCTAACACGAGCATCGGAACTGGAAACCGCGGTCGTAAAGGTGGGACGAGCCTGGAACATCAGTCTCCGATCTGCCACCCAAAGGGACATTTCAAGTTCACTGGGGTACCCCACCCTTTTGAAACAAAGATTTCTAAACTGCAAAATGCACATGGTTTGTAAAATGTAATTAAAATGCTCTAATGTCATATAAAATGAAGAGTATTCCTTTACCCCAGCCACCAGCCTGGACCTAATTTCTTCCGTAAACGGGCAGTGCATGCACGTGTCCCTCCAGTACAGAATGTGGGAACTTGCTCCGTTTCACACCTCTTTCCCCTTGCACATGGAGCGGCACAAAGAGCACTCATCTAATTTTGTTTTTATGGCTGCAAAACCACCATAACTTTTCCAACAGCCAATTAACGGGCACTCTCCCGGGCTGAGTGATCCCATAATGTACGTCCACCTGGAACCTCACCACATGAACTTGGCAGACAGAACCTGCTAAGATGAGGTCACAGTGGGGCAGGTGGGCCCTGGTGTCCTGTAAGGTCAATAATGAAGGCACCTGTCTACAAGCTGAGGGACACCAAGAATTGCCAGTAAATCCCCAGGAGCTAGGAGAAAGCGGAACAGATTTTCTGTCCTAGTCTGGGGAGGAACTAGGCCTGCTGACATCTTGATCTTGGGTTTCTGGTCTCCGGACTTGGGAGAATTAATTCCTGGCATTTGAGCTATTCAGTGTGTCTCAGCAATCCTAGGAAACGCCTAGATACCTACTTTCTCAGTTTGCTGTGTGTATTGTGCCCCACCGTGAGGAAACTTGTGTGAATTGCTGCCCCTCCCCCCCAGCCTCCAAGCCTGCCTTGCTCTGACTTAGTGGGGTGGGGGGAGGGAAGGGCACCCGGTGCAGGTGGACGGGAGGTGCAGGGAGCAGATAAGTGAGGGTGCAGCACCAACGTGCCTTTTTTGAAGAAATAGATACTCGGGGAAAAACCAAACAAATCCATCACTGATCAGAAAGGCCGTGCCTGGGGGCAGGTGTCACTCACCTGTAGAGAGGAGGCGGGAAGTCCACTTCGAGGGTCCTCCTGGGGACATAGGACTGGGTGGCCTCCCGCCTCTGAGTCTGCATGTCTGCCTCTGGGCTCCCGGGTGCTCCTGCCTAGAAGGCCTGGGAGGCCATTGTTACAGCAACAAAGACCGTTCTGTGTCCTGGCAATGCTGCTGGTAGCCTGGCTGCCACCCAGGCCACTCCCTCCTGCCCGCTGAGGGGCCAACAGGAGGAGGGGGGGCCACACCTGATGGCTTGGGCCTCAGTGCTCCCCCCCCCACATCTCCACATGGGGGTCTCTGAGCCAAAGAGAGCTTCTGATGCTTAGGAGGGAACTGCCAGCCCCAACCCCTCCCTCCTCACCCCACCCCATCCAGTCCTCATGTTTCATATTACATCAGAGCAAAATCCTGCAAACGAATGTTCATAACATGATTCACAACCAGGAAGTGGAAACAACTAAATGCCCACCGACAGACAAAATGGGGCCCATCCATGCGCACCCGCGGCAGCACCCCTCAGCCACTGCAGGGGGCGGGGCCTCAAGGACACGGTGCTCAGTGAGAAGCCAGACACACCAAGCCACAGAGCGTGTGATTCCGTTTATGTGAAATGTCCAGGACAGGCACATCCAAGACAGAGGGTGGGTTCCTGGTTGCCAGGGGCGGAGAGTGACTCTTAGTGGAGGTGTGGTTTTTGGGAAGGTGATGGAAATGTTCTGGAATTAGAGGTGCTGTTTGCACAACATTGTGAATACACCAAATGCCATGGAATGTTCAGCTGAAGAAGGTAGACATTAAGTTATGTATATTTTACCACAATTAAAAAGTAATCAATCCCACGATCTGCCCTCTTTTCACCACCTCCACCTGGTCCGGGCCAGTCACAGCCTCTGTGGCCCCTCTGTGCCCCTGCACCAGTGGTCAAGCCTCCACACAACATGTCTTTCCTTCTCAGCTCAGTACAAGGGCTCTCTCAGGGTGAAGACCCAGGTCCTGCCCACAGCCCACCCCTGAGGCCCTGCAAGGTCTGCCCAGGTCCCTCCTCGCCCTCACTTCACCCCCTTCTCCATCCACTTGCTCTCTCTGCTGGACCACAGGGCCTCCCTGTTCTCCAGCACTCCAGGGACTCCCTCCCACAGGGGAAAGTCTCTGCCCAGAGGTCTCCTGCTCTTCTCCCAGCGCTTGCTCAAACATGAGCTTGTAGCGAGTCCTGGACCCGAAGCTGTCCTTTCCGAAGCCGCCTCCATCACAGCTCACACCTCTCACCCGACAGAAGCCCATGAGGGCCGGGCCGGGATCTGACCTGTCCTGTTGCCCCCGCTGCCGAGGTCGGGATCTTCCCCCGGAGGGAAAGGCCTGCACTGCTCCCCGCACAGGCAGCTGCCAGGTCCCGTCTCCGCCCGGCCCTTAGGGCCTCACTGCTGCACTGGCCTCTGCCTCACCCTCAACTCCCCTTTCCCTCCCCCAGAACAGCCACACAGAAGGAAGCCTGACAGAACATGCCCCCTTGCTTTCAGTCCGGTCAGGTGGAGGTGGCAGCAGCGCCTGCTCTGCCTGAGAACTTCTCTCACCGCATGTGGACACCACCACCCAGGCCAGCTGCAAGGAGGGTGTGGATGCATGTTACCCATATCCCTACGGGGTCATGAAATCAGGGACACAGGCATCCCTCAAAGACAGCTCACCCAGACAGGTTGCTCACCACCTGTTTGTAACATCCAGGCTGTCTGGGGCCTGGTGCAGCTGTCAGCCGGCCCAGCCAGCTGGACAGCCAGCCCAGCCGTGCATGAGCCCACACCTGGCACAATGACGATACCGCATTAGATGAGACACAAGGCTCCCTGTGCAGCCCCCCAGACCCGTAGGCCGGGAACACACATTCCTCTGTTGTCTCAACTCCCAGGCGTGGGTCCTACACACAGAGCCAGCTCCTGGGCTCTTCGGCAGCTACACAGGGTGAGGATGTGGTAGGGTAGAACTGTTATTTAAAGACTCATGCAAAAATAACATGATGACCAATCGAAGCACACACATCTATGTACACTGTCCTTGCTGGAGGCTGTGGCACACACATGCTGGGACGCTGACCATCCTTCCCCAAATCCAAGCAGGTTCAGCCGATCACCCCTCCTAAATGAAGGCTTTAAAAGCTGCGATTCCTGTCACCCCAGGCGTGGTGGGGTGGGCCAAGCCCTTCTCCAATTAGCCTTACACATTTCTGGAACCTTCCATAAAACACAAAACAATCCAAAGAAAAGTCACAAATACATATATACACATGCACACACATGGCCGGCTGCGGGAACACTAAATGAGGGGCACCTAGAAGCAGAGCCAGTGACCTCCATCCACCCAGGCCTGCTCTGCCTCTAGCCACACCTGGGTTCGCCTTGCTCCAATCTCTCCGGGTCTGAAGAGAGGTGTACCCAGCGTGGCCAGAGGACAACAGGGTGGGAGCAGGGTCAGAGGGCACCTGGAAAGCTTCGGGGAACCAGTGGTTGCCCCTCGCCTTGCTCTCCTCTCTGGCTTCCGGGGGTCAGGCATGGTTGGACAGGACACCTGGGGACGGAACCTGGGAGGAGGTGAGGCACCACCGGTAGGCTGCCTAGATCTGTACACCCAGAAGCCACAGGAACCGAGTCCCGCTGGTGCCAGAGCTCAGCTGTCCCCATCAGTGACAAGGGCAGTGCAGGGTCAGGGCAAGCTCGTGCTGACAAGTGGACCCAACTTCAGTTTTCCGGGAACAAGTCCATCTCGAGATGACCTCCTCCGGTGCACAGCCTGCCTGGGCCTGCTCCTGACGCCTGGCCCTAGCAGTCACTGGGATAGCTGCCAGCGCAGGGACAGCAGAGGTGGCCGCAAAGAGACCTATCGGGAGTGTCCTGTGGCTCCACGGGCTGACCTGAACGTCCTGCTGCGGGCCCTCCCCTTGGCATCCAGCTGTTCCTCCCGTCGCAGACGTGGGCAGTGGCAGTGCTGGTGAACCCGTGCTTCTGGGAAGAGCATGCACCTCAACAAAGTGACGATGGACACAAGGGAAGCAGGTGGGGTCCAGGGAGGCGTCCATCCCCATCCGAGTGTAGACGGTCAAAGCCGGGGCCTCGGGGCCACCTCGTGTGAAGGGAGCCGGAACCCCGCATGCCTGGTGGTGCCCAACTACACCCCCCCCCCCCAAACACCGCTGACAGGGTTCGCAATGAGGCTTTAATGAGAATCTTCAGGGTCTCTCTGGGCCCGGCTCCCGCCCACCCCGGCTGCTTCCTCTGGGAACATATGCAGGAGGGAGGGTCATGCACGTGATGACAGGTGGTGCTCCTCTGCCCTGATGGCTGGGCCCGTGGTTTACCGGATCCTGGTGAAGAGGTTGAGGACAGACACAGATTCCTGCAGGGCACACAGGAGAGAGAGCTGAGCCCGAAGTTGAGGGGAACAGAGGCTTCGGGCAGAGGACGAGCACTGAGGAGGAACCATTGTTTCCTGGCGCCCTGGCCGGGGGTGCAGAGCAATGCAGGAGCAGCTAGAGGGGATGCAGGCAGGCCCGGGGGAAGTTACAGCAGAGTCTGAACAGGGCTCTCAGGTGGCAGTGGGGGACTGCCCCCAGGATAGGCTGAGGGGATGCGCATGGGGGAACATGTGGCGCTGATACCGACCCACTTTACCTTTGTCGAACGAGTTTTGCTAAAGACATTCCAGAACCTCAGGGTTTCGTCTCCAGCACCAGTGACGATGGCCTCTCCATCAGGGGACATGGCCTGCAGGAGAGACCCTCACTGTTTTTGTGCCCTGCAGGTGGTCCCATGAATGGAGTCGATGACGGAGGACAGGGGCGGGGCGGCTGGGCCCCCACCAAAGCCAAAAACTCAGGATGTCCCAGCCCCTACTCTACTCTGTGCACTGAGCAAGGGCTCTGACAGGGTAAGCACAGCACATTTCTTCTGGAAAGAAAGAAGAACGTTTGAGGAGGGATGGAGAGGGGCTCCTGTCCGCAGGCCCATGCAAGTAGGTTATCTGATGACCTGTCCTCAGAGGTTTTCTGAGCAGTTGGATGGGGGGTTGTGCTTCATCATGAAGATAAACTAATGTGTGGAGACTCTCAGGAGGGCACAGCTGCCCTTCCTTACAGAGCTGGGAGTTCAAGAAAGTAGATTCAAAGTGATGACACAATTAATGTTTGAAAGCAGAACATGGGAGCTGACCTGGACGACCCAACCCCCACCCCACAGGCCAGTGAATCTGCACCCTGCCTTCCGGGGGGCCCAGTGCTGGGTCTGGGGCCCACCAGTGCAGACTCACCAGGTACAGAACTCGGTAGGAGTGCCCGGTCAACTTGGCCACCTGGGTCAGGGATGGGTACTTCCAGACCAGGATCTGGTTCTGTGAGTAGCCATGTGTGCTAACCTGCGGGTGTAGAAGGCACTGTCAGAACCCCAGGACTCAGATCAAGCTGTCCATCCCCGACATACCCACTGAAGAGCAAGGACACCTGGGACCTGCCCAGCCCCTTGCCCCCAAACTCTGCTTGATGATGAGGGTGACAGGGAGCTACACTGTACCCAGAGCTCAGCCAGCCTCTGCTGGTGGTCGCAGGCATGGACACCCAGATTAGGGGCAGATCAGATTCACCCTAGGACCCCAGGGAAGGCATTCCAGGGGCCCAGGGTTTCTGCTCCAGAACCTTCTCGTGCACACCACAAAGCCCTGCCATGGCACTCACCAGCTCATTGGCGTGCTTGGACCAGGCCAGGTTGCACACCTGGGAGCCTGTGTCAATGCACTGCAGAGGCTGCCCTGTGAGCGTGTTCCAGAAGCGGATGCAGCGGTCGGCCGTGCCGCCGCCGGATGCCAGCAGCCCGTGCTGATGCGGGGACCAGGCGATGGCTTTCACGGCTGCCAGGTGCTCTGTGTACTGCTGCACGGGACTCAAACTGGAGTGGTTCCAGACCAGCAGCTGGGGGGGGGGAGGGTGTTGGGGAGGCAGCAGCTGTTAGGCCCTCCAGCGGCTGTCACCCCTGGGCAAGCCCTCAAGGGGAGGATGAATGGCTTCACTCCAACCCATCATGGTCCTCCCTCAGGGCACTCCCTTGTCACCCCTGCTCTGTGGATGAAGGCTGGCTGAGTGGGTGGGATAATCCCCTGGATAATGAGGGGCCCAACAACTACCTTGTTGTCATTGCCTCCTGAGGCAAGGAGCTGGTGGTCTGTGGACCACTTGAGCCCGCACACCTCCTGCCGGTGGCCCTGCAGCCGCCGCTCCGACTGCAGGGGCGGGGTGCGAATGTCCCTTTGCAGGATCATGCGATCCCGGCTCCCAGATGAGAGCTGATCGGCATTCCAGGCCAGCGCTCCTGGAGATCAGACAGGAGGCAGGGTGAGGCCGAGGCCTGGCCTCTCGGACACAGGGTGCGCTGGGAATCACACCCACCCACTGGGATTACCACCCCACCAGGACCCTGGCTCCTCACCGACTCGGGCCGTGTGGCCTTCTAGCATGGAGAGCTTCTTTCCCGCGGCTGCATCCCAGATCTGCACAAAGCCCTTGTGTGTGCCGACGGCCACCAGGTTCCCCTAGGACAGTGGTCGGCAAACTCATTAGGCAACAGAGCCAAATATCAACAGCACAACGATTGAAATTTCTTTCGAGAGCCACATTTTTTAAACCTGAACTTCTTCTAACGCCACTTCTTCAAAATACTCGCCCAGGCCGTGGTATTTTGTGGGAGAGCCACACTCAAGGGGCCAAAGAGCCGCATGTGGCTCTTGAGCCGCAGTTTTCCGATCATGGCCCTAGGACCAAGGACCCGGACGAGAGCAGGCATTGGGCCCTGGTGTGAGGACCCAGCCTCCCTGGGTTCTGCTCTAACTGCTCCTTGCATGTCCCTTCTCATCAAGGTGACACCCATCTTGTCCTGGAACTTACTGGGGAGATGGGTTTGTCAAAATCAGCAAACACACATTTAAGACCCATGCACTTCAATGTGTGAGCTTTCCTGCCTGAGTCTGGCCTGCCTCCTGGCGGGGTGAAGGATGGGGCTCTGAAAGGCCTGAGGTTAACGCTATGTCTGTGGGGGAGTCCTGCCAGCAACCCTGTCACTGTAACAGTCTCTATCAGGTGGGGACAGGCAGCACGCAGACATCACTCTGGGTCTCCCAGACCCCCAAACAAGGACCCTTGCCAGCAAAGCCCAGTCAGACCTCCCCTGCCCAGCCCAGCCCAGCCCAGCCCAGCCCAGCCCAGGAATGAACCCTGTATACTAACCCGCTCCGACCAGCCCACGGAAGTCACCGAGTCCCCTTCCACAGAGAGGTCACAGAGGCGAGTCACCTGGGGGAAGGAGGGAGCGGTCGGTGTGAGCTGACGTGCTGCCCGCTGATCCTTCAAGGCCCCAACTGTTCACTCGTTCATTCATCCATCCGTTTATTCATTCAGTCACCCCTCAGGCCTATGGGCACTGGGGCTAATGCGGGGGCCTGAGATAATGGTGCTGGCGTGCCCAGGAGGCTGCCGGCTGCAAGGGGACACATGCAGCACAGGGGTGAGTGACTGGAAAGTCTGGGGAGGTGACGAGGGCACCACACACCGGGGGTGCTTCTCTTCCAGGGGGCATCACACCTTCTTTTGGTGATTAATGCATCACTCCCCGCATTAACCTCTGAAAGCCTCCCACCCAGGCAGGCCTGTCTGAGCCTGTGGTGGGCCTAGCCGCACCTCAGAGAGTGCTGGAGGCTCAGCCAGGCCCAAACACCCATTCCCCCTCCTCTGCAGACACAGGCAGAGAGTAAGGACTACTGGTCATTGCAGAAGGGCCTCCGCTCGTACCTGCTGGCTATTCCTGAGTCCAGTCTGTACTTGGAAGGTGGGAGAGGTTGGCCAGGTGCTGCCCCAGGCTCTGGAGCACCAGCCACACTTACTATTCTTCACATGGGCCAGCCCGACTCAATGACAGAGGAAGCCACCCCACACCCGAGGCACACACACATGCAAGCACTTGACCACACACTTGTAGGCACTGGAGCACCCACCTGGCTGGTGCAGGCGCTCCACAGGTACACGCAGGTGCCCAGCCCCACACTGAGCACATTGAGAGATGACCAGTCCACCAGGTTCAGGTAGAAGTCGTCCTGCAACTCGGGTGCATCCAGAACCTTGAAGGGGATCTTGGAGATCTTGCGGGTGGGTTTCCGTGGTGACCGCAGTAACTTCTGACTGTAGGGAGAGCCCGAGACGGTGATTTTCTGTCAATCAGCCACGCGGTTATCATTGCTCTTTGGCTAATGTTACTACCCCTGTTCACACTAGTTCTTGGCATATCCCCTCCAGCTCATCTTGCCCTTCTGCCTGCAAGATCCCAAAACTGTGGGTGACCCCAGGCACACAAGGCCCTTTGCCCTTGGGTGTTTGGCCACCCCAAGCCTCAACAGCCACACCGTCCCCTCTGCTTGGCACCTCCTCCAGAGAGCCCTCCCTGACTCCCCCTCCCCCAGTCTGGCTTTCAGGCTGACAGTGTGCCCCCGAGAGACTAACTGCAGCTCTCACTGTACTGCCTGGCTGCTCACCCTGCCCTGGCCCACCCTCAGACCCTGAGCTCACCTTTTGTTACTGACTGGCGACAAGGAGTAGGGAGACACATCATTTCCGTCATCAGGGCTCGAGCGCTTGGTACTGAGGGAATACTGGAGGGAGCATGGATACATACCTACTGAGTGGACCCTGGCCCACAGCTCAGGAGCCTCAGACTCAGAGCTTGGGTGCCTGAGCTCCTGGTGGTTAGGTGGAAGAGGGAGGGAGCTACTTGCCATAACTAGAAGACTCTAACTAGGGGTGTCCTGAGTCCCGGAAACTCAGAAAAGCAAACCAGGACCCCTGTAGGTGTGACTGCCAGCATGCCCTGCCCCCTCAGAGCCACCGGCCCCTCAGCCATCCTGAAGTCAGGTTCTTTTCAACACTGCCAGGGGCCCCGATGACCGGGATGGCTTGGGCATGCTCTGTGGGGTGGCTCTGCTGAGGCCACTGTCCCTTCACTCTGCACCTGAGCACCTGCCCCAGAGTAACCTTTGTCTCAGCAGATGCCAAGGAGCGCCACAGGGCGAGCCTCAGGGTTAAAGGGGCCTGGCCCTGCCTTCTCCCACCCTTTCTGGGGTTCAAGGCTCCCTGCAGGGCTGGTGTGTGGAGGAGGAGGAACCTAGGGCGGCTGGTCTCCTGGAGGAGCCTCCACACAGCACAGAAGGCAGGGATGAGGCTGAGCCTGGACCAGTCATGGAGAATAGGGTCCTCTATCCCCAGCAGGAAGCATCCGTCAGTACGGACATGGCTGGCAGGCTCACCGTGAACAGGCCCTTCTTCTCGGGCGTGGAAGGCTGCAGCCTGCGGTCCTCCGTCTGAGGGTCCTGCACCTTCTCGATGCCGGCCCCTAGCAGCTCATTCTTCAGCAGGGCGGAGTAGGCCAGGCCATCTGCCGGCACCAAACACAGTGAGAGGCTGGGACAAGGCGAGGGGGTGAAAGAGAGAGGGTGTCCGGCCCTGACTCCTGACCTTTGCCATTGTCCGAGGTGGCGTCCTTGGCTTTGCGGTTCTGGCTGGGAGATTTCTCATTTTCCTGCGGGAGAGGGGGGGAGGGGTGAGCCAGAATGGCGTGGCTGCGCTGCAGGCTTCTTCCCCGCCCCGCCCCGCCCCGCCCCGCCCCGCCCCGCCCCGCCCTCCATCCTCACATTGATCCTGTGGAAGTTGACGCTCCAGTTGGCGCCCGCTCTTGAGGGGATGAAGCGGTCCCCGTGCTTGCTGGGGGAGGACACGGGGGAGTTGGTAGGTGTCAAGGTCCGTCGCATCTCTGAGACCTAAAAGGATGGCAGGGGAGTTGGGTGCCTCAGAGCCACAGCCTGACCCGCCCATCCTACTGCTGCCTTTGGTCTCTAGCCACGGACCCAGGGGTTCCGTCTTGGAAACCAAGGGGCAGAGGTAAAACATTTGGGTAAATAACTCATATGCTGGGCCTGCTGGCAGCTTTGTGAGGCAAAAAGGCCAGGGAGCAATAGAGCCCAAGACATCAGCACGCGACAAGGTGGCTTTATATTTCTAAGCGACCACAGGACCAGAAAGCTGACTGTGAGGACCTGTGGCCCCACCGCCTATATTCCTGCCCCTGGGGCTGATCTTCTCCAGAGAGCAACAGCTCAACCACCAACCCGAGATGTGAAGGGGGGTGCGCAGCTTCCAGCCAACCCTCTGACCCCGACTCCATTATCTGGCGAATGTCCTTAATCTATAAGCTATCTGCTGTGGGCTGAACTGTGTCCTCCAAAAGAGAACGCTGAAGTCCGAGGCTCTAAAATGAATGCCTGGTATCCTCATTAGAGTCAGAGATACGGACACAGAAAGGGGAACGTGAAATGAGGCAGAGACCGAAGTGATGGATCTAAAAGCCAAGGACTGCCGGCCAACCAGAAGGATCTCCCCAAGACCCCTCAGCCCGGTCACCCTGCCCCACAGGCTCCTGAATCCCAGTACCCTGACCTCCTCCCACGTCAGCCTGGCCAACCCAGGCCAACTCTCCTGCACAGGCTGTGGGGCCAGGGCTGAGCCCCAGCTCTGTGGTCTGGGCCCTTCACTGCCCTGCTGGGAAAATGGAGGGTGGCTCACATGCCCTCATCCCCCAGTCAGTCCTGACTATGGCCAAGAGAAGAGCTGGTGCCCTCTGCAGGCCGGGGCACAGGCCAGTGAAGAATAAGGGGCCTCGGGCAGGAGGAGGGGAGGGGCCCTGCAGCTCTGGTGGCTGGGGTGCCGTCATGGGGGAGGAGTTCTGGGGGAGGATGTGTTTTCTACCTGCACAGCACCTCCCTCTTCTGCTGAGGGCTGAAGCCCCGTGGTCAACCATACCCCGCACCCCATCTCCCCACCAGCCGCACTGGGCCAGGCCAGCACCGCTACTCACACACGGCATCGTATTCTCGTTCTGGATGACAATCTGCCGAAGGAGGCGCCGCTCATAGTCCTGGTCCATGGTGAGGCAGGGCAGGGCAGCTGCCGGCCACGTCAGGCCACCACGTCCAGCAGCCAAAGTCAACCCGGGGCAGGAAGGGCAGCACAGCTCAGCACCAGGGGGCAGCGGCCGCACCAGCACCTGGGTACCACAGAGCGCTGCTCAGGAAGGGCCAAGTTTCCCTACCGTGTGGCAGGTCCTCCCTCCCAGCGGCCCAGAGCTTGGGCGTGGCCTACCCCACAGGCCTTGGGAGTCACGGGGAGACACAACCTGCACAAACAGTGCTCTCCCTGCTTCCTCTGGGGGGCCTTCTGTCAGGACGCTTCACTTCTGTCCTGGTTAGGGCAAGGCTGCCTCTACCCCCGACTCCCAAGGGCTTACCCCAAGTGCCTGCTCCTCCAACCCAGGCCTCCATCTCATTGCCTTCTTACTTCAGACCCTGAGACCAGGAGCCATCCAAGGAACCATTTCCCTGGCTCCTTGGCTCCCGGCCCAAGAAGGAGGCATGGGGCTGGGCATGGGTTTGGGCTGTACCAGGGAGGGTGCATACACTCCACAGGAATCTGCCAGGGCTCACTGGAGCCCAGGCCCTATGCAGGCACTTGAATCCCAGGGCCAGACAGACCAGGCTGTGACCCAGGGAAACTGACCTCCAGCATCCAGCTTCTGCCCAGCTCCCACTGAGCTCCACCCCATCTGGGGAGGCCTCTCCAGGAAGGGGAGGAAGGGGAGTGAGATAGGAGGCTGGAAGACAATGCTCTAGAGGGAAGGGCGATCTGAGGAAGAAGGGCTTTCTGCCTCCCAGGCTGGGGCAGTGAGTGGCAGCTCAGAAAGGAGGGCTGTTCTTTATGGCAGGGATGGCAAACTGAGACCCAGGGACAACCCAGGCCCACAGCCACACTCTGGTGCTTTCACAAGAAAGCGTTTGCCAGTCCTGCCTCCCCTCAGGCACAGCAGAGCCTGGAGGGTAATGCAGGTTGCCAGGACAGAGCCTGACACAGAAGGGGTTCAGCAGACTCAGCTTCTTGCTGTGGGCCTGCCCTGTGCCCCAGAACCCTGGCAGTCACTGGCCCTCTACTCCTCTGGCTAGAGCCCAAAGGCCCACACTGAGATATTTAGGCAGGTCCGCCTAAATTCTATTCTCAAATCCCCAAATGGCCTCTCTGATGAACTGCTGGCCCATCACGGGGGCCATGCACACTGTGTGGCTGAAGCACCAGCTCTAGCCCGTCAGGAACCTGTCCCTCACAGGTCGTTACCGCACACACGGGCACGCCTTGAGGTGGCCCAGTCCCGAAGCCAGGTGCTTGGTCCAAACGCAGGACACAGCCATTGGTTCCCAGTATGTTCCCGCCACCTTCCACATTAGCGGGCTTGCATGTTTTATTTCATGCAGCCTCCCCCCCCCCCCCCCCCAGCATCGCCCCTCGCCTCCACAGCATCGAGAACTAGGTGCCACACCCTCATGCAGATGAAGGTGTGAAGGCTGAGTGAGGGGCACCAGTGTGCCCATGGCCCGCCCTCCACAGCCTGGGGCTCCTGTGAGACTGTGCTAGCTTGAAGGCCCAAACCCCACTGTCCAGACCTCAGTAGACGAGCTTTGATGAGAAAAGTAGGACAGCAGCACCTCAGCACCCCTCAATCTTGGGTAAACCTCTGGGAGCAGCCATCCCTTTTTTGGCTACATTCTTCCTGCTCCCTCCACCTACCCTGTTGTAACATTTGGTCCACTGTAGCCCAGGACAGTCTCATGAGGGGGTTGATGATGGCTTCAGGCCTTCCTTGCCTCTCTGGGGACTGGAGCCACATCCTCAACCTCCTCCGACGTCCTGCCAGCCTAGCCTGGCCCTGCCTGCTCAAAGTCCACCCATTGGCTTCCCCAGAGCGTACCTGCACCTCCCTTCCCCCTCCAGATTCTCCCAAAGCCCAGGCCTTGCCCAGCAAAACCCACACACACATGTGCCCTCGCCACACTTGACCATCCTGTGGCAGCACGGCCGTACTTGGGCACAGAGATGCCTGTGTCTGTCTGAGAGTCTGTCCCAGGCGGAGACTCCCATTCAAAAGGACAGTTTCCCAAGGGTAGACCCAAATCATCCCGACCATAGCACCAGGCTACATGCAAACAGAGCTGAGCTCTAGGTCCACCCTGACCGAGCATCCTGTGAGTGAGGTTCACAGGGGGCTAGACACAAAAGGAGTAGCCATGGCTCCATTCTAGTAAGTTCCAACAGTCAGTGGGCACTTTCCCAGATGTGGACCAGTTGGCCATACCCACCACTTTGCAGACAAAAAAAAAAAAAAAAAAAAAAAAGCAGCTAACTTTCCCCACTGGCCCCGCCTGGGCCACATTTGCCACCCGCCAGTGAGCTCTCAGGAGCTGGTGGTGGAGGCTGTCTTGGTCCCTGTTCGTAGCATCTGGTCCTCTCCATGGCTTCCAAACAAGCCAGACAGTCAGCAGCTCACTCTCCCCAGGCAGGCAGGCAGGCTCAGGGCCTGTGGGTCTGAGGAATGAGAGGCCTCCCCAGGAAAAGACCCCAGGGGCCTCATATCAGGGACTGGTCACCCTATGGGTGACAGTCAGGTAAACCTCTTGGCCCAGATGGATTCACTCCCCACGGAGACCACCTCCATTCACAGACCAGTGGCACCACGCGGAGGCCGGCAGGTGGTGCCACTAGCTTAGATGCACTCTGCACATCAAAAACTAAGCAGAGCCGAAAACCGGTTTGGCTCAGTGGTGGAGCGTCGGTCTGCGGACTGAAAGGTCCCGGGTTCGATTCCGGTCAAGGGCATGTACCTGAGTTGCGGGCACATCCCCAGTAGGGGGTGTGCAAGAGGCAGCTGGTCAATGTTTCTCTCTCATCGACGTTTCTAGCTCTCTATCACTCTCCCTTCCTCTCTGTAAGAAATCAATAAAATATATTTAAAAAAACAAAAAAACAAAAAACAAAACAAAACTAAGCAGAGCCCCAAATGCTGCAGTCATCTCAAGAGACACAGAGTGAAAGTCAGGTTTCCCAGGACAAGTTACAAGGTGAAGTGCCATGCAGCTGGTGGTGTGCGGAATGAGTGCAGAGCGAATGTCCAGAGTGGCACACCCGCCTGTCATCAGAGCAGGTGCCCCTTCTGCCTGCTACACTCTGATGTGGCCACTTACAGAGCCCATGCAGTGGGCAGCGTCTCAACATTAGACATGGAGTCTGAGGGCCAGAGAGGTTCCCGACTGCCCACATGTTTAGGGCCCTAGTCCCTAGATCGTGGACATGTCACCTCATGTGGCAACAGGAACTTTGCAGATAAAATTAAGCCAAGGCCCCTGAGATTGGGGATGATCCTAGGTCCCCCAAAGGGCAGTGTTAACACAGGGTCCTTGTAAGAGAGAGGCATCAGGGTCAGAGTGAATGACGAAAGATCTGTGCTGCTGGCTGTGAAGATGGGGGAAGGGCCGAGTGCCCAGGATACGGTGCCTCTAGGAGCTAGAAATGTCCAGAAATTATTTTTTGCTGGAACCTCGCGAAGGACCAGAGGTGCCCACACCTAAGTTTAGTCCCATATTGGACCTCCAGAACTACAGAGATAATTTTGTGGGTCTCTTTTTGTTTTTTAATTTTCATTTTTGCTAATCCTCCCTCAAGGATATTTTTCCATTGCTTTTTAGAATGAGTGGAAAGGAAGGAGAGAGACAAAGAGAAAGAAACTTCGATGTGAGACAGACACATCCAATGGCTGCCTCCTGCACTAGTCCCAACCAGGGCCGGGGATTGAGCCTGCAACTGAGGTACATGACCTTGACAGGAATCAAACCCGGGACCCTTCCGTCCACGGGCTGACACTATTCAGAGACAAGCCGACGAGGGCCATTTCTATTGTTTTAAGCCACCAAGTTTGTGGTGACTTGTTACAGCAGCTGCAGGACACACACTAGGACAGGGCAGAGAAGGCAGTGACCACGCTGGGGCCCTCCTTCATGGGTCCTCCTGGGGGTGGCTGCTGAGAGGGTTCCGAAGATGCTTGTGCTCAACATAGGCCTTTTCAATGCCCAGCTCCACGTGGCCCACTGTGGATGGCCAACCAATCCTCTGTCTCCATCCTCCCCTCTCTCCATAACCCCATCCCCCCCCCCTGACTCCCAAGACTGCTTCATCTGCTGGAGAGGCAGTGGGTCTTCATTCTGCCAAAAGGCACATTTGCTGCTTGTCTGCCCAGAGGCCTGAGGCAGGTACCAGGGTTAAGCAGGCAAGAAGATGGGACATGGTCCCCCCGTCCTGAGCTCCTTTTGTATCAGGAGCAGCAAGCCAGAAAGATGGACCTAGATGAAGAACAATTCTGGGTGGTGGTACCTGCTACCAGGAAGCACATTTTTTGGTTAAAATATATTTTATTGATTTTTTACAGAGAGGAAAGGAGAGGGACAGGGAGTTAGAAACATCGATGAGAGAGAATCATCGATCAGCTGCCTCCTGCACACCATCCACTGGGGATGTGCCTGCAACCAAGGTACATGCCCTTGACCGGAATCGAACCTGGGAGCGACGCTCTATCCACTGAGCCAAACCGGTTTCGGCAGGAAGTACATTTTTGAAGTGGCTCCAACATTCAGCTGTCAAAGTAAGGGCAAGTTGGAGGGAGTGGAGAGGACACTGGAACCCAGCACCCAGCCTGGAATGTATCTCCCAGACCAGGCACCCACAGAGGGACCCATGGGACACTGGCAGTGGAGGGGCTCCAGAACTAACTCATCCCAGGCTCTGACCCGGTAAATGCAGGTAACATCCCCAATGGGTGAGCCTCCCTGCTGGCGAGCAGGGATGTCACTCTTCTCTCTAAATGGACCTGCTACCTTTGGAAGCACTCTCCCCGGACACACCATATCAGGTTTTCTTGGTGAGGAGGTGGAGGTAGACAGACAAATGGGCACATGTGGGGAAGCATGGGCCTTGGCTGGAAAGTCTGTAAGGAGGATTCTCTGAAAGGTCAGAGGTCTCTGGGGGACCTCTCTGAAGGTGGCAGACCCTGTCCCGACTTTTCCAAACAAGTCTGAGCCCCCGGGTGTTTGCTTAGACATGTCCTCGCTTAAAAGACAATACAGACGCAAGTGTCTTCTCAGGGACGCTTACCCTGCTGATAGCATCTAACAGTTAATTTTAGTACAAGCTGCTGTTACAAGAAAAGCCTAAGGAGGCAGGCAATCGAGGCTGTTTGGGGCTCTTATGCCAACCAATCCCTTAGCCTCTCTTCCACAGAAACATGCGTCAGAGTAATCATTCATGTGTCACTCAGGGTCTGCTGGTCAATCCCGGCAGGCACAGACCAAGATCTCAGGAGAGTGATAACTAGCAGCTCCAGTCAGCCACAGATTCACACCCAAACCGCGTGACCTGGGAAACACAAACACACAACCAGGCCTGCCCACCAGCCCAGGGACCCTGCTCCAGCCTGACCTGGGAACTAAGGCCTGGAGCTCAGCCAATGTGTAAACTGGCTCATTCCAGAGAGCTGAGACCTCAAGGGACACCGAACTTCAGTTGGGGACTCTCCTCTAAGACTGCTTGCTGCACCACAGAAGAGCAAAAGACTCCCACACTGTAAGAGAAAAGTCTGGTCAATTCATCACCAGAGAAATGAAAAGCGTCTGCAAGGCAAACACACCACAAACAATGTTTAAAAAAAAAAAAAAAAAGACAATAGTGCCCGGCTGGTGTGGCTCAGTGGGTTGCGTGTCATCCCATGCACCAAAAAGTTTGCTGGTTCAATTCATATTCAGGGCACATGCCGGGGTTGCAGGCTCAACTCCCAGTACAGATTGCAGAAGGCAGCCAATCGATGTTTCACTCTCACACTGATGTTGTGTGTGTGTGTGTGTGTGTGTGTGTGTGTGTGTGTGTCCCCCGCCCCTTCACTCTCCCTTTTGTTCCTCTCTCTCTAAATATCAATTAAAAAAAAGACAATTAGAAAAAACATCTACCACTCTGAAGATAGACCAAAGTGGCACCGGACATGAATAACTGTTCCTGGAAGAATCACTTGCCCTCACAGCAGGCGGTTCCCACTTCCCCGCTGAGTGATTCCGAGATTAGGGGACACGCCCTGGCCATGGATGCACGGGATTGCTGGCGCGCCCTGCTGGCAGCAGCTGAAACTAGCACGACTTCTAAGAAAGGCAGCTCGGAAGGCAGTTTGGCAACTGCTTCAAAACCCGAAAAAGCACATCCTTTCTGATGCAGTTTCTACTTCCAAGAATTTGCCCTTAGCAACTCTGGGCATGTGTGTGCAAAACCTGTGTGCACAGCCATTCTGCACAGCTTATGAGAGCAGAGGCCGTGATAATGACTCAGGCGCTACCGTAAGGCAGGGCTTCGTCCGCACAGGAGACACTGAAGTAAAAAGGGCAGGCGTGAAGGCCTTGGGGGCCCGCCGCCTGTGAGAACAGCATTGTGGGATGAGCCATTTCTAGAAGGCTGGGGAACAAACTTGTAGCAGAGGTTGCTCTTGAGGAGAGGAACTAGAGGATGAGGGTCAGGAGGAAGAGGAAGCCTTGCTTCCCCTGGCTCAGTTGGTACTTCTTGAATTCAGTGAAAGGGAACATGTTAGCTATTCAAAGCCAGCTGGGGAGGGATGGAACTACGTAAGTCCAAACCCAACTGGGAGAGTCTCAGTGGTGGAGCAGCACTGGCTGTGCACCAGAACACTGTGCTGCCTTTGCTGTCGGAATGTTAGAGAAAGGAATGATATCTCTGTTAACAAGTAGTCACTCAGCACAGACAATCTGTAAGGCCTTGGGATTGGGGAAGGGGGTGGTGGTGAGGATTTGGCCAGTGGCAGTGTGAGAATGCTGCCCTGCTGCCCTGAAGGGTGCCAACTGTGGGGTGGTGTCCCTGGTCTGGTGAGGTGGCCAAAGTCCTGGCTGCTCGGCTTCCTACTATTACTGTTCCCTCTGTAGGGCACTGTCATTAGGGGTCTCACTCACCCACCCTCAGCCAGCCCTAAAGAGGGCTCCTTTTCCCCGGGTCCCCAGAGTGAAGTCAGGAGGCCCTCCTTCTGCTGCTGCCTCAACCTGCTCCTATAGGTGACTAAGGGGCACAACCTAGTCACCTAAAAGGGCAGAAATGATGTCCCCACATGGCTAGCCTACATGTCAGGGATTCCTGACAACCTGGGGGCTGCCTTCCCTGGCAATCCGAATGTGTATGCTTTCCAGTCAACAGGTAGCAGTGGAGCAAGGCCCTTGTTTTCAACCCAGCTGCCCAGTGCCGGCGGCACCCTCCTGAGGGGGCTGTCCCTGCCGCTCCCAGCTACCCAATCTCACAGTCCCTGTAGGACTCACAGGGTTCCCACTCACCAGATACTTAGGGGAAACAGGTTGCTCTAAGTACAAACCAGCAGTTCTCACTGGAGTGACTGCCCCAGGGGACACTGTGTTCTCATGACACAGTGCCCAGAATGGCCCCCACAGAGAATGACCCAGCCCGTGCCATAAGTGCCCAGACACCTGGTATAGGGCCAGACCACAGAGCGCTACCTGCTGAGTAAGACAATGGGGCCTGTGTGGACTAACCCTGGATTAGCAGGGCTAAAGGGGACTGAAGATGAGTCCTTTTTCCAGCTGAAGCCAGTGGTAGGCGGAATCCCACGTGAGGAACAATAAGGCAGGTGAGCTTTAACTCCACCAAATCCCCCCCAGGCCTCCCCACCTCACAAATGAGAAAATAAGTTGAAAGAGCCTCTGGGCACGACCAGTCATACAGCAGGCCGCACGCCATGACCATCTCTGAGGCTTCCTCAAGCAGGGACACAGGGCTCCTATCTGGCCTGGAACTCAGCCGGGGAGTTCACAGCAGGCCCAAGGCCCCCAGGATCCGAGCACTCTGCTTCCTGGAGCCAAGTTTCAAGGCCTTCAAGATCTTGCTTATCCTGAAAAATTGGTCCTCACTGTTTTTATATTTTGAAAGGCCCTTTAAAGAGCCAAAAGAAATGACACATTCCTAAGACACATCTTGCATGACTCAGTATTTTTAAATATATTTGTATTTATTTCAGAAAGAAGGAGGTCGGAGATAAAAAGAAACATCAATGATGAAAGAGAATAGTCGACTGGCTGCCTCCTGCTCATTCCCCATCAGGGACTGAATCTGCAACCTGGGCATGTGCCCTGATTGGGAATTGAACCATGATTCCCTGGTTCATGGGTTGACACTCAACCAGCTGGGCCATGGCTCAGTGTTTTGAGACTAACTATGGTCTGGATGTGCTACCTACGAAAGAGGTTAGTTACACCATCGGCACTGCTGACCCTGGGATCCAGACATTCTCCGTGGGGGGCCATCTGGGCACTATGGTGGGTTGAATAGCACTCCTAGCCCCACCCCTCAATGCCAGAAACAGTTGTGACAACCACAAATGCTCCTGCCAACACCAGTGTTCACTGGGGGCGGAATCACCCCCAGGTGAGGGTGGGGCAATCGTCCCTTGGAGAAGTTGCACCGGCCAATAGTGAGAGGGGTCAGGTGACACCTGCCATGGAGGGATACGGAGGTGAGTGAGGACAGCCTCCCGCAGGAGCCTGTGGTCACCTGACTGCAGACACCTCGGTCCCGGGCAGGACACTGCTCCTGGCCCCGTGAGGAGGTAATCAGAACACGGTGGCAAACTCCACCTGCACCCCTCCATGAGCCCACACAGCTCAAAGCACTCGACATGCTTTATTTAGTCCCCAGGGATGACCCATCTCTCCATTTCACAAACTAAGGAACTCGGGGCCCTGGCAGTTGGTGGAGCTGGGACTGGAACTCCACCTGCTATGACCACTCAGGCCACACTGTTCCCATGAGTGAGAGTCCCCAGGCTCAGTATGAAGCAAGCCAGCAGTCTAAAGCAGAAAGGACTGCCCTGGATGGTTCTTTACATCACATGTGAATCTCTACCAAGCACTTCCTGCAGGAATCATCCAATTAGGGGTCATGACGACAAATGAATGAGGGCTCCCTGGAAACTGTCATCTTGGGGCATAGACTTTCACAGGCCCTAAATCTCCAGAGAAAAGTGCACACAAGGGAAGGAACCAGGAGGTTGGGAGGGGACTCACAGCACCCCCAGATTACCTGTGGGCCTTGAACCAGCCCCTTCCTCTTAGAAAGGTGGGGGATCTTGCTAGGAGCCCAGGGGCTGCCGTCTTATTCCCAGCAATTCTCTAAGGGGTAGTTGGAGAAGTCCCGTATGAGGAAGATCCAATCAGAAACAGGAGCTGTCCAATTTTCTGCTCCTGTTGGATCTGGGAGGCTAGGAGAGGAACCTCTGAACTCGTTCTATTGCTGTGGGTCAGGAAAGCCTGTGCCCAGCCTAAGGCTCCCCCTTCCACTACAGCAAATCAAATACTATACAGAGTCCAACGGGAGCGAGTGAGCTGAGTGGCTGTGTAGTTGCATCTCAGAAACCAGTAGTGCTTGCAGCATGGCGGACCAGCTGACTGAAGACGCTTTTTCACTCTTTGACAAGGATGGTGATGGAGCTTTAACAACAAAAGAATTGGGAACAGTAATGAGGCCTCTTGGGCAGAATCCCACAGAAGCAGAGTTACAGGACGTGATAAATGAAGTAGATGCTGATGGTAATGGCACAATAGACTTCCCAGGATTTCTGACAACGAAGGCAAAAAAAATGAAAGACATAGTGAAGAAGAAATTTGAGAAGCATTCCGTGTGTTTGCTAAGGATGGCAATGGCAACATAAGTGCAGCAGAGCTTCCCATGTGATGACAAACCTTGGAGAGAAGTTAACAGATGAAGAGGTTGATGAAATGATCAGGGAAGCAGATATTCATGGTGGTGGTCAAGTAAACTATGAAGTTTGTACAAATTACAGCAAAGTGGAGATATTGTACAGAATGTGTTCAATTTCTTATTCAAAATTGTTTATTTGCCTTTCCTTTATTTGTAACTTATTCATAAAAGGTTCCCCCTGTTGTCACAAAAAATACGTGTTTTGTGGGGGGTTTTTTTTACAGTAAAGGGAACCTTTTACAAATTAGGACTTCATTCCTCCATGTTTTCTTTCCTTAGCTTTTTTTTTTTTTTTTTAATATATTTTATTGATTTTTTTTTATAGAGAGGAAGAGAGAGGGAAAGTTAGAAACATTGATGAGAGAGAATTATCGATCAGCTGCCTCCTGCACACCCCCTTACTGGAGATGTGCCTGCAACCAACGTACATGCCCTTGACCAGAATCGAACCTGGGACCTTTCAGTCCGCAGGCCGATGCTCTATCCACTGAGCCAAACCGGTTTCGGCATTCTTCCCTTATCTTACTGTTATTGTCCTGAAACCTTATTTTAGAAAATTAAGTACCATGTTGCATGTGGCTTACTCTGGATATATCTAAGCCCTTTTGCACATCTAAACTTAGATGGAGTTAGTCAAATGCGGGAACATCTGGTTATGCCTTTTTTAAAGTAGTTTTCTTTAGGAACTGTCAGCATGTTGTTGGTGAAGTGTGGAGTTGTGACTCTGCGTGGACTATGGACAGTCAATGATATGTACCTAAGATTGCACTATTGCATAACGGATGTATCATCCAGGTACGCATACACTATTTTTTTTTTTTGTAATGATGGTCCTGTACCAGAAACATTTTCTTTTATTGTTACTTGCTTTTTATTTTAATTTTATTTTAAAAAATATATTTTATTGATTTTCTACAGAGAGGAAGAGAGAGGCATAGAGAGTTAGAAACATCAATGAGAGAGAAACATAAATCAGCTGCCTCCTGCACACCTCCTACTGGGGATGTGCCCACAATCAACATATGTGCCCTTGACCGGAATCAAACCTGGGACCTTTCAGTCCACAGGCCAATGCTCTATCCACTGAGCCAAACCTGTTTCGGCTGTTACTTGCTTTTTAAAAAAATATATTTTATTGATTTTGTACAGAGAGGAAGGGAGAGAGTTAGAAACATTGATGAGAGTCATCGACCAGCTGCCTCTTGCACACCCCCTACTGGGGATCTGCCCACAACCAAGGTACATGCCCTTGACCAGAATCGAACCCGGAACCCTTCAGTCCCCAAGCCGACACTCCACCCATTGAGCCAAACCAGTTTTGGCTGTTACTTGCTTTTTAAACTTTATTTAGCCACTTAAAGAAAATCTGCTTATGGCACAATTTGCCTCAAATCCATTCCAACTTATAGATTTGTTTTCCAATTTAAAATTTTTTATCTCCCCCCACCGCACCCCCGAAAAATACTATGTAGCCGTCAGCCAGCTATGCCGTGTGCAGTGGAGCAGAGAGGCTTTGCAGAAGGGAAGACCTGGCTCTGAGTCCTGGTTCCAAGCCTTACTGGTTGTCTCTTCCTGGAGAAAGTGGAGATGAGGGACTAACATTGCCTATGTTGCTTTGATACAGGGCTCAACTTCTATGAAGCAGCTAGCAGAGTGCCTGACCCAAAGGAGATGCTAGGAAGTGGCTATTCCCATGGCCTAGTGACAGGCCCACCAGAGGTCCCAGCCATGCTACTTCCTGCTCCTCCATCACGCGGTACACGCCTGGGCTATGTGGCACAGGAGGTACCTTGGTGGCCACAGCTGCTGGCTCAATGACCTCTTGGTCACAGCCGCAGGCTGGGTGACCAAGTGTGGCCCCATCTCCTCCCACGCTGTCCATGAATGTGAAAAGGACCACCACTCTTAAGAGTCTGTCCTCAGTGAAGGACATGGGAGGACAGGGCTGCCTGGCAGGAGGGCTGGCTGTGGTCTTCCAGATGTGGACTCTGGACTAGAACCTAGCATCTGGCCTCAGGACCGAAGCAGCAGAAACTGGGATCTATGAGGGGAGTGGTCCCTCAGGTGAATGGTCCCTTACTGCTAACAAAAGCAAAAGCATGCAGTAGGGAGACGACACACCTTTCCTGGGCAGCTGACATGAATCACTGGGGACCTGAGTCATTCATTTATTTACTCGCACCTTTCATGAGCAGGTGGTCCTAGAAGCTCATCAAGGAGCCAGAAAGTAAAGGCCTGAAGTCACTGTCCCCTCGGGCTCACAGAGCAGAGTCTGACAATTCTGGACCCATGGTGACACCGCTGGAAGCAGGGGCCATGCCCATCCCAAGTGAGAATTGCTGCTCTAAGCTCCAGAAATGATGCCCAAAGAGAGATGAGCCCCTACATTTCTGTCTCCCACGTCTTGACCCACAGAGAACCTACTCCTCCAGCTAGCCTGGTGCAAGGTTCAGACCGAAAGGTCATTTGGGTCTGCTGCAGCCCAAAGCATGCAAACCCCACACAAAGAACATAACGGGTACCGCACCCAAATGATTTATGATCACTTATGTGATTCTAACTGTGACTGATATCAGAGGGCCGATTCTCAAGGCTGAATGGGGCCTTAGAGAGAATCAGATTAAGCCCCATCAGGTTCCCGAAGCCCTTTCACAACTCTGCATCTGCTTGCACACCTACAGGGACAGGGAGCTCACCCTCTAACAAGTAGCCTGAACATCAGCAAGTGCTTCCTCTGTCTTACTGCTGTTCCCATCCATGGGTCCAAGGTGGGGGTGGCAGAAGGAAAAACCTATTATGTTTAGAGCAGGGCATTTCCTCTACCCCCTTATTCCCCCCCACCCCCCACACAGACACACCCTAGCACTGCTGACACCAGGGACAGGTCATTCTCTGGGAGCCATCCTGGGCACAGTGGGGGGTGGAACAGCATCGTTGGCCCCCCTCCACTCAGTGCCAGAAGCACCCCCTGTTGTGATAACCACAGAGGTCTCCAGACATCGCTCCCAGTGGAGACCCCCTGGTTTAGGGGAATCCTTAGGGAAATAGTTGCTTCCAAAGACCAGTGAGCTCCATAGACCAACACTAACCTTTCTCAGCTGCTCAGCCCTTCAGTGAGTGCAGAGGGCAAATCCCCTTCATACAGCCACCTACTCCTTCCCCTGCTCCCACCATCCTTCTGCCCTCTACCCAGCTGGCCTCTCCTCATTGTGCAAATGCAGCCGAGTCCTTCCTCCAGGGACCAGACCTCCCTGAGAATCACAGAGCAATAGTTCCCGAATTCGAACTGATCTGGGAAGAGATGTATACAAAGGCAGGGGATCCAGAAAGAATGGCCTGCAGCTTTACAGACCCTGCAGCAAACAGACTGGGGAGGCTGGCTGCGTGAAGCACACTGGGAGCAAACAAGGGAAAGGTGGCAAGGCCAAAAGGGCAGCCTCCTGAGACTGTGGCAGCAGGGAGCTGGGAGAGGGATCAGAAGCCGAGAGTGGAATGATCAGATATGGGCTTACAGGCCAGGGACAGCAGGGGCGAACCAGGGAGCAGATGCCTGCCTGCTCAGGTGAGAAAGCAGGCATCCTGAAGAGATGTGGGGTACGGAGAGGAGAGGCCTCATGTTGAAGCTGGGATTATAAAGGGGGGACAAGTTTGAGGAAAGAGTGACCTATTCTGGACACACTCAAGCCAAGGGGCATAGGAGAGATGGACAGACACACTCAGGAAAGATAACGCTGGCTACGTGAGCCTGAAGTTCAGGAGTCAGCTTTGGGCACCAGCAGCAAACCAGGACAGGAAGCTAAGGGTGAAAAGCGGCAGGTCATCAAGGAGCAAATGCAGAGGAGCAAAGAGGCATCTGAGTGCAGATTAACCAGGGCCACCACACAAGAACCCGTTCCTGACGGTTCATAGTAACTCTATTTATAATAGGCAAAAGGTGGAAACTGGCCGGGACCGGTTTGGCTCAATGGATAGAGCGTCGGCTTGGGGACTGAAAGGTCCCGGGTTCGATTCCGGTCAAGGGCATGTACCTTGGTTGCGGGCATATCCCCAGTAGGGGGTGTGCAAGAGGCAGCTGATCGATGACTCTCTCTCATTGATGTTTCTAACTCTCTATCTCTCTCCCTTCCTCTCTGTACAAAATCAATAAAATATATTAAAAAAAAAAAAAAAAAGGTGGAAACTGCTCAAGTGTCCACCAGCTGGTGATGGACAAACAAAATGTGACATCCATACTGGAATATTATTTAGCTACGAAAAGGGATGAGCACGATATATTACAACCCTGAAACATGATGTTCAGTAACAGAAGCCAGACACCAAAGGCCACATAGTGTGTGATCCATTTATGTGACATGTCCAGAATAGGCTCATCCAGAGACAGAAAGTAGATTTGTGCTGTCAGAGGCTGGGGGGATAGGGATGGGGATGGGGAGTGACTGCTGATGGGGAAGGGGCTTGTTTTTGAGCTGATGAAAATGTTCTGGAACTAGATAGTGGTGATGGATACGCATATTTGTGAACATATTGAAAACCACAAATTGTGTACTTTAAATGGTGGGTTGTATAGCATTAGAATTATATTTGAATAAAGCTGTTATCAACAAAAAGTAATGAGTAAGATAATAAAAAGGAGAGCCAGTGAAGGAGACAGAGGGACATGTACAGGAAGCCAGGAAAGTGGATCATACATTCCACTTACTTGGGGATAAATAATACATTTATTATGTATACTGATTGAATAAATAATACATTTACTATGTATCCTGGTTGAATGGTTAACTAAAGCAATGCTCAGTGTGCTCTGTCATTCCATTTACACGTGAGGAAACTGAGGCAGGGAAAAGTAGGCACTTGCCAAAAACACAAGGATGTATGGCAGCCAGGGGTACAAATGTCTGGCAAGAATGCACATAGAAAGCACTTGCTGATGTTCAGGCTACTTGTTAGAAGGTGAGCTCCCTGTCCCTGTAGGTGTGCAAGCAAATGCAGAGCTTTGCCATCTACTTGATCTCAGTGCTCACCAGATGTCTGCATTGGAGGGAGGAGCTTCAGGACTTGCCTGGCTCCTATCTGCACGCACAAGCAGGCCCCGCAGTGGCCAAACTCTCAGGGAGGTTAGTGGGCAGAGTGGTGACCACTGGGGCCTGTGATGGGATAGAAATCAGACCACAAGAAATCAGACCAGAAAGGAGGCCACCAAACACTCCTTTCTGCTGGCTCCCAGAATGGGCCTGCACTCAAGCAGAGTGCTCCAGCTCCAGCCTCGCCAGGGCACAATGCAGGCTCTAGACATAAAGTCCTTGCCCTCCCAGGCTCACGGTCTGAACTTCGGTCCGGGATCTCCCGCTCAGTGCTGCTGACACTGCAGTGAGGCCATTCACTGGGAGGGCTGTCTTAGGTTCTATGAGGTTTGAACAGCATCCCTGGCCCCCAGCCACTCACTGCCAGGAGCCTCTCCTGTGTGACAAACACAGATGTCCCCAGGCGAGAACCTCTGCTCTCGAGGAGAAAAACTACAGGAAATGCGGCTTGGCTGGTTCCTAAAAGACCAACTCCCTCAATCTCTACACAATCAGGAGTCCTGAGTGAGCTTCAGGTCCTCATCCCTCTCAGTGACACTGAGCAAAAGGTCCCCACAATCAACCCCACTCCAGACCTCCCCAAACTCAGGAGTCCCAAGCGCACAAAACCTGCCTGGCCAGAGGTCCCAATAAATAGCAATGGTGGGCGATTTCCACTGAAACAGGCGCCAGTGTGACATCAACGCAAAGCCACTTCTGAGGCCTCATTAGGTTCTCCTGTGTGCTTCCAGGTACTCCCCCGCCAGCCCAATCAGCCACCACCTCCAGCACAGACACCCGAGACTCCGCCCCACCTCAGTGAACACCTGTTCTTTTTGACCCAAGAGCTGTCCAAGGACCAGAGCCCCGACTTTTGAAGGGAGTGGGCCCCAAACCCTCCCGGCGCAATCCCACCTCACTTGCTACACAAAGGCGGCACACCTGTTTCCACTCTCGGTTCAGAAGGAAACCCAGTACGCTTCTGTCAACACAGAGGGGCCCCCACCATCAAAGGCTGTGATGGGCCTTGAGAAGTTCTGTTCAATAAGCAGCCTGGGGGTCAACGTACACCCTGGGGGCAGTCCTCAGAGGATCTCACCAGCTCCCAGCATGCAAATCCTGCTCCCTCCTTCAGGGGAGACTACCCAGCCTCCTTTCCAAGTCCCTCCCACCTGTCTCCATTGGGGAGGGGAGTGGGGGGTATGTCTGCTGTGGGTGGATGGTTTTTCTTTAGATGAATAGTCTTCATTTAAAGTGTGGTTTAAAAAAAAGGTGAAGGGATTAAGAACTACAAATTGCCAGTTATAAAAATAGTCACAGGCATGTAACATACAGCATAGGAAATGTAGTTAATCATATTATAATAACTGAATGGTGCCAGGTGGGTATCAGATTATGGGTATCAGATTTGGCTAGTTCCTACAGCACAGGTCAGGGCATGGGCCTGCTGTTGTGGGGATGAAGTGGGGGCCCTGGTTTTGGGGAGCAAAGTTACGCTTGCTATTTACAAAAAGACTGTGGAGGATAGGTGTGGGAGGGAGGTCATGGGCTGCAGGTGGCTCAGAATGGGGAAGTAAATAAAGCAAGGCCATTTTGGGGGGGGGAGGCTCTGATTTGGGGGGAGATCATAAGATATAAAAATGTCTAATCGCTATGTTATACACCCAAAACTAGTATACTATTGTATGTCACCTACAATTGAAAAGACAACACTATGTTAAGACGGAGGGAGGGGTACAGTCTCACCCGAGAGAGGAATGAGGACATCATTTGGTGGACTGGGGTAAGGGGATCTAGTTCCCAGCCTGAGAGGCACTCTGAACAAGGAGATGATTTTTTTTGGTGGGGGGAGCGGGGGGAACAGGGAAAAACAGGTTTAGGCTGGATGTTTGCACAGCGGTGGGTCTCAGGCTTAGGGTCTGGGACAGGTCTGGGTGATACAGGACCAATGCAGGGGTGGGGGCATCGTTTTTAGGAGAAAACAGCTCTGGCTGGGGAGGACATCCCACACTTGGAGGGAGGTGGGGTGTCTGGGGTGACGGGGAAGAGACAGACCCATCCTGGATCTCAGAGCAGCTGGGCACAGGCAGGCCACCTTAGGTTTTGGTGGGGTCAGCCAAAATGGGAGAGCATGATCCTGGGGAGCTGGGATGGGGTCAAGCTGGGAGGACGGCAGGTTAGAAAGCAGAGGGGCTGGAAGAGAGGAGGGCATTCATGCACTCAAACTGCCTTGCCAAAGTGCCTCTGTGTGTCAGGAGCGGAGAGGGGTGCGGTGAACACAATGGGACACCCAGATAGACAGGGTCTCCACACCTCAGCCTGCTTGATTCGGATTGGGATGGGCGCTGGTTCGAGCCTGGGTGAGTCACATATAGCTATGGAAGGGCTGTTTAAATCTGGACAGAGTCTGAGCTGGGATGGCTCGACCCTGGAAGATCCGGGTTTGACAAGCCAGAGATGAATAGTACATGTTAGGGCATGGGCCCGCTGTTCTGGGGGTGAGAAGGGGGGTCCCTTGTTTTTGGTTTAGGGGGCAGAGCTCGGTCCCATGCTTATAAAAGGGTGCGGAAAGGGGGGTGGGAGGGTGAGGTCGACCGGATAACCCGGATTGGAGAGGTCACTCAGGGCTGGGTTTGGGAGTTAGGACGGTGGTGGGATGCTGAGGTCACCTGGGCCTAGCTCGGGTTGGGGGCGGTGTTCTGGGGTCCGGTGACCTCCTGAAGCGCCCTAGCTCGGGTGTCGCATCCCGGCACGTCGGCTCGATTCCAGGGGGCTCTGGGTTGGTCCGCGCAGCCGACAGGCCCGGCTCGGGGGTCGCGGCTCGGGGCCCGGGGGCGGGTCCCCAGGTTCCAGCCACCTTACCTGGCTCGCTCCCGTCACCGGCTGGCTCCGCGGCCCCGCCTCTTCCGGCGCCGCGCCGCGCCGCCTCCGTTGCCCGCAGTCCCGCCGGGTCGGCTGCGGCCGCCACTGCCGGGATTCCCGGCTCCGCGCTCCTTAAATGGCGGCGATCGCGGCTCCGCGGCCTCCCGCGCCCTCCGCCGCCGCCGCCGCCGCGCGCGCTCCCGCGGCCGGCCACGCCCCGCCCCGGCCACGGCCCGGCCACGCCCCCACACGGGGCTGCGCCTGCGCGCATCGGGCATCTCGGGAGGACGTGACGTAGTCTGCAATTCGAATCAATACAGGAAGCGCGGCGCCACGCGTTGCCAAGGGCAACCGTGGCCGGAAGAGGACCAGGGCGCTGGCAGAGGTGGCTCCCTGGAATACAGCGGAAAGACTGCTTAGTTTAGGACGTGGTTCTTAGTAGGGGATGGTCGCAGAAACGGACGCCCCGGGGCAGACCCACCATAGGGTGCACAGAAGCCAGACCCACATAGCAATGAGGCAGTCACACCAGGTGATGGGACTCAATGACAGGTGTATGTGCGGGACATGCAAACGCCACTGCAGACATTCATTCATTCATTCATTCAACACTTATTGCTCCTACCTACTACTACTTCAGGCTCTCCAAGAAGGGAACAGAAAGAAAAAAAAAATCTGTTAAAAAAAAAAATCTCTGCTCCAAAAATGGAAAATGGGCAAAGGATCTCAACAGACAATTCTTAAAGAAAATTAATGGCCCATAAGCACATGCTCATGATCATTAGTCATTAGGGAAATGCAAATCTACTGCAGTGCGATACCTATGAATGCATACTAGGATGGCAATGCTAAAAAACAAATTAAGCCGAAACCGGTTTGGCTCAGTGGTAGAGCTTCGGTCTGCGGACTGAAGGGTCCCGGGTTCGATTCCGGTCAGGGGCATGTACGTTGGCTGTGGGCGCATCCCCGGTGGCGGGTGTGCAGGAGGCAGCTGGTCGATGTTTCTCTCCCATCGACGTTTCTAGCTCTCTATCTCTCTCCCTTCCTCTCTGTAAAAAATCAATAAAATATATTTTTTTAAAAAAACAAATTAAAACAAATGTGGCCAAAATGTGGAGCAACTGGAACCCTCACACATTGCTGGTGGGAATGGGAAATGCTGCAACCACTGTGGAAAATAGGCTGGTGTGGTTCATCAAAAAGTTAAACAGCTCTAGCTGGTATGGCTCAGTGGATAGAGCATCAGGCTGCAGACTGAAGGGTCCTGGGCTTCATTCTGGACAAGGGCACAAGCCTGGGTTATGAACTCAATTACCAGTAAGGGGGGGGGGATGCAGGAGGCAGCCAATCAATGATTCTCTCTCATCATTGGTGCTTCTCTCTCTCTCTCTCCCCCTTTTTCTCTGAAATCAATAAAAATATATTTTAGAAAAAAGGTATTTTTAAAAAGTTAAACAGAAGGACCACATGACCCAGAAATTCCACTTCTAGGTATATAACCAAGAGAATTAAAGATAAATATTTACAGAAATATTTGTACACAAATGTTCATAGCAGCATTATACATAACTAGAGGCCTGGTGCATGAAATTCCTGCATGAGTAAGGTCCCTAAGCCTGGCTGGCAATCAGGACCAATACGGGCCTTCCAGCTGCCGGCTCTGGTCTTCCTTCATTCTGCACCACTCCCTGATGGTCAGTCCATGTCATAGCGAGTGATCGAACTCCTGGTCTCCTGGTCGAACTCCGGAGGGACACTTTGCATATTACTCATATAGATAGATAGATAAATAGTCAAAAACTGCAAAAAAAAAAAAAAACCCCACCAACAAATGAATGGAATGAATAAACAGAATATAGTATATCCATATCATGGCATACTATTTGACACTAAAAAGGAGTGAAGCACTGACATGCTACAACATGGATGAGCATGTTGAATACACGATGCTCAGTGAGAGAAGCCACATAAAAAAGGCCGCATAGCGTGTGATGTCATTTATGTGAAATGTCAAAAACAGGCAAGTCATGTTCTGGGACAGGAAGTGGATTTGGGGTTGTCCAGGGGAACGGGATGGGGGCTGACTTTTAGGGACTTCCTTATTGGGGTGATGAAAGTGTTCTAAAATTGATGTAGTAATGGTTGCACAACTGTGACTGTACTAAACCCCACTGAATTATACACTTTAAATGAATGAATTTAACAGTGTGTGAAATTATATCGCAGTTGTAAAAAAAAAAATCCTGTATGCCTGGAGCTGAATTGTGGAGAATAACAAAAAAAGGAAAGTAGAAAGTAAAGGTCTTAACTACAGTGATCAAGGAAGGTCTCACTGCAATGATGACACTTGGATAGATTGGAAAGGAAAGAGCATACCATGGTACACAACTTCTGTTCCTTCAGTATAAAATTGTATAATATAAATACTTGTTTATTTGATTCCAGTGAACTCTGCCACCACTGCAGGGTTTGGATCAGTGCCATCCAGGGTCACTGGGGAGCTACAAAAGCAAGGGGCTGTGCTTGGACAGTCCCCACAAATGCTGGGCTATCCTGGGCCAGTGGCGTGGCCTTTCTTTTTTTTTAAAAAAAAAATATTTTTTATTGATTTTTTAGAGAGAGGAAGAGATAGGGATAGTTAGAAACATTGATGAGAATCATTGATCAGCTGCCTCTTGCACACCCTCAACTGGGGATATGCCCGCAACCAAGGAACATGCCCTTGACTGGAATCGAACCTGGGGCCTCTCAGTCCACAGGCCAACGCTCTATCCACAGAGCAAAACTGGTTTCAGCATGGCATGGCCTTTCAAAATGCCTCCCCTATAGCAGGGTAGGAAATGGATCTTCTAGGTGCCATACCCCAAGAGAAGGGAGGGAAGGAAGGGAGAAGGGATGCAGAGGAAAAGAAGCAGATGAGGCAGTGAGAGTCTTGGGACTTAAATAGATGGCCTTTCCGATGGAGAAAAATACAATAGAGCAGGTTATCCAATAGAAGCATAACATGAAGCACATATTAATTTTAAATTTTCTGGTAGCCACTTTTAAAAAGTACAAAGAAACCAGTGTCATTAATTTCTAATATATATATATATATATATATTTTAAAAATATATATTATTGATTTCAGAGAGGAAGGGAGAGGGAGATAGAGATAGAAACATCAATAATGAGCGAGAATCATTGATCAGCAGCCTCCTGCATGCCCCACACTGGGGATCCAGTCCACCCTGGGCATGTGCTCTGACTGGGAATTAAATCGTGACCTCCTGGTTCCTAGGTCAATGCTCAACCAATGAGCCACACCAGCTGGGCCTGTGACACTGATTTTAATAATATGTTTTATCAACTCCATATGTCAAAAGTTCTTTACTAGTACATTTCAACATGAAATCTAAATCTACAATTATCAATGAGATATTTTGTTACTTTCTCATATTAGGTCTTAAAATCCAAAGTGTATTGTGTATTTACAGCTTATCTCAATTTGGGTGCTAATTTTCGCTGAAAATACTTGATTTCTATTTATGTTTTAGAAAATTTTACAGTGGAACAAGTAGATTCACAGACTCCAGGTGAATCTGCTTACAAGTTTTCCAATAACTGAATCAAATATCAGATGTTTCCATTGCCATTTTAATTACTTACAATTTTAGGCGGGGTAACTCAGTTGGTTAGAGCATCATCCCAATATGCCAAGGTTGTGGGTTCGATCTCCAGTCAGGGCACATACAAGAAGCAATCAGTGAATGCATAAATAAGTGGAACAACTAATCAGTCTTGCCGAAACCGGTTTGGCTCAGTGGATAGAGCGTTGGCCTGTGGACTGAAAGGTTCCGGGTTCGATTCCGGTCAAGGGCATGTACCTTGGTTGCCGGCACATCCCCAGTATGGGCTGTGCAAGAGGCAGCTGATCGATGATTCTCTCTCATCGATGATTCTAACTCTCTATCCCTCTCTCTTCCTCTCTGTAAAAAGTCAATAAAATATATTTTTTAAAAATCAGTCTTTCTCCCTCTTTCCCCCTTCTCTCTCCCTCTCCCCACGCCCCTCTCTGAAAATCAACAAATAAAACTAAAATTTTTTTTTCCAAATTAAAAGATTCAGTTCCATAGTGGCCACATTTTAAATGCTCTGTAGCCACAGCTAGTCAGTAGCTACCGCATTGGACAGTACAGATTCAGAATGTGTATATCATAGAGAATTCTTTTGGACAAAGAAGGTCCAGGGCAGTGCCGAGCACAGAGAAGGAGATCAAATAAATGGTAAGTGGAGAAACTTCTTGACTATCTGCCCCTCCAGGCTAGGTCTGATTTATCTCTTTCCTCAAGCCCAGCACCAGATTCAATAAACACGTCTCTAATATTTACTGCTCCTCCCCAAACCCAGATGATCAACATTCCAACTAAAACATGACATGTGGAACTAAACAAAATGACTCAGGTGGACTGCACCTTTAAAAAAATTCTGATGATGATGAAAAAGTGTCCAAACCCTCAGTACTTCTCCTTTTCGTTTCAGACAAACTAGGTGCACACCAAAGGAGCAAAAGAAAGTGAGCAACTTTCATCTGAACCAGAATTCTCACTCTGACATTGGACTTGGTTGTTTTATTTTCAATAAAGACGGCATTTGACGGGGCTGGATCCTGTCTTTATTTGAAAATATGGATTTTTTTAGTATTAAATTTTAAATTAATGCGGGAGGGATGTGTTATAAAAGAACAACATGGGAGATCATTGTGCATTGGTTTCCTGTTGCTGCTGTAACAACTGTCAGTATAAATGTTAATTTAAAAAAATATATATTTTATTGATTTTTTACAGAGAGGAAGGGAGAGGTATAGAGAGTTTGAAACATCAATGAAACATTGATCAGCTGCCTTCTGCACACCCCCTACTGAGGATGTGCCCGCAACCAAGGTACATGCCCTTGACCAGAATCTAACCTGGGACTTTTCAGTCCACAGACCGATGCTCTATCCACTGAGCCACACTTGTTAGGGCATAAATGTTAATTTAAAAAAATATTTTTTAATTGACTTTAGAGAGGAAGGAAGAGGGAGAGAGAGATAGAAACATCAGTGATGAGAGAATCATTTTTTGTTTTTTGTTTATTTTTCCTTTTTTAATTTTTTAAAAAAATATATATTTTATTGATTTTTTACAGAGAGGAAGGGAGAGAGATAGAAAGCCAGAAACATCGATGAGAGAGAAACATCAACCAGCTGCCTCTTGCACATCCCCTACCGGGGATGTGCCCGCAACCAATGTACATGCCCTTGACCGGAATCGAACCTGGGACCTTTCAGTCCGCAGACCGACGCTCTACCACTGAGCCAAACCGGTTTCGGCCTTTTTTAATTTTTTTATTGTTTAAACTTTAAAGATTACATGTTTCTTCCCCCCCCCCCATTAACAACCCATCCCACCTCCCACCCCTTCTCCCCCCACCGCCCCAGTGCCTGTGTCCATTGGTTATGCTAATATGCATGCATACAAGTCCTTTGGTTGATTCTAAGTGCCCCCCTCTCCTGCCTTCTCTTTGAGGTTGGGCAGTCTGGTCTGTTCAGTGCTATCTTGTCTCTGGATCTATTTTTGTTCATTAGTTTATGTTGATCATTATATCCCACATATGAGTGAGATCATGTGATGTTTCTGGTTTTTTGGGATATATTCCTAGAAGTGGGATTATTGGGTCAAACAGGAGTTCCATTTTTAACTTTTGAGGAAACTCCATACTATTCTCCACAGTGGCTGCACCAGTCTGCATTCCCACTGCACGAGGGTTCCTTTTTCTCCACATCCTCACCAGCACGTTTGTTGATTTGTTGATGATGATAGCGATTCTGACAGGTCTGTGATGGTACCTCACTGTTGTTTTGATTTGCATCTCTCAGATGATTAATGACTTTGAGGAGAATCGTTGATCAGCTGCCTCTTCCCTCCCCCACTGGGGATCGAGCCTACAACCTGGGCATGGGGCCTGACCTGGAATGGAACTGTGACTTCCAGGTTCATAAGTAGACGCTCCACCACTGAGGTATGTTGGCCAGCCAGGCTCCATTGAGCTTTAGAGTGGAACAGAAGGAAGGAGGGAGGAAGAGTAAAGGTGGAGGAAGAGGAGGTGGAGGTGGAGAAGGAAGAGATGAAGGGAAGCGGAGAGAGAAAGGGAGATCCACATGAGAGACACATCAATTGGTTGCCAGGGCGAGGGATTGAACCTGTAAGCCAGGTATGTGCCCTTGACTGAGAACTGAACCCAAGACCCTTCAGCTCTATCCACTAATCATACCAACCAGGAAGATGTCAATTTAAAAGAGATAAAAATTGCATAAAAATATTATTGATCTCATTAATTGAGTTTCTCGGGCAACTTTCAATTTTATGCTCATCTCCCACCCACACTATGTCCTCTCTCCGGTCCAGCTTCTGGAGAATATTAATTAATTCCTATTCATTCCATCCCCTTTTTAGCAGAGGTTAACGTTTTGACAAACTAGAAGCCCAGAGCGGTGACAGAGCCCAGTAAACATTCGATAAATTGTTCCTGGCTCTGCACTGGGTGCAGAGAGAGAAAACAGGGGACCAGAACCCCGAGAAGTCTCTCCCTCCGCCCAGGCGCTGAGATCAGCGAACTACAGGTGTGGTGGGTTCCACTGTGTCCCCCACAATGACATGTCCACATCCTGATCCCTGATCCCTGATCCCTGGAAATGAGACCTTATTTGGAAACTGGGTCTTTGCAGATGAAACCAAACTAAGGCGAGATCATCATGGAGTTAAGGTGAGCCCCCCATCCAGTGACTGGTGTCCTTATAGGAAGAGGGAAATGTGGGACACTCACAGGGAGACAGTGACAGGAACACGAGGCAGAGACTACAGCAATGCATTTACAAGCCAAGGATAGCCAGCCATCACCAAAAGCTGGGAGAGTCAGGAAGGACCCTCCTCTGGAGCCTTCAGAGGGAGCACGGCCCTGCCGGCACCTCGAGTTGGGATTCCTGGCCTCCACGGCCTTGCTCAAGTGGAGAGGGGCCTGGAACAGAAGGTGCGGGAAGGTGCAAAGTTTCTCTCCTGCTATCAGGCTCTCACAGGTCCGAAGGCTCAAGGTCCCAAGTTCCCTGACAGACACAGACCTTGCTTTGGGCGTGGCCTCCATATCTGCTTCCTGCACCCCTGGCCCTATCTCCTTCCCCGAGAGCAGCACTCCGGACCCTGTAGCTGACCCTATCTCCTTCCCCGAGAGCAGCACTCCGGACCCTGTAGCTGTCAACATAGGTGTGAACATGAGCCTGAGCCACAGAACATGGTGAGATGGTGCACTTGCCAGCCAGCCGTCGGCTGCAAAGTCAGTTATCTGCGGTCACCTTTAGATTGCATGGGAAGACAACAAAATCGTCGTCATCAAAATGTCAGCTTCATGAGGCCAGAGGCAGTGTTTCATTCTGTGTCCTCCATGCCTGGGACAGTGTCTGCCACACAGTAGGTGCTTAATAAATATTTGTGACATGAATGACTGAATGTCTTAAACCCGTAGTTGGCACATCAAAGTGAGTTTGTTGCTAAGGATGGCATATTTGATCCATTATTCATTTTTAAAAACGGATTGATTTTAGAGAGACAGAAACATCAGTTCATTGTTTTACTTATTTATGCACTCATAAATAAGTAAAACAATGTGCCCTGACTGGGGATCGAACCCACAACCTTGGCGTATCTGAAGGATGATCTAATTGAGCAACCAAGCTACCTGGCCAGGGCTAATAAAAAAAAAAAATTTTTTTTGTTAATCCTCACCTGAGGATATTTTTTCTATTGTTTTTTTGAGAGTGGAAGGGAGAGGGAGAGAGAGAGGGGGGAGAGAGGGAGAGAGGGAGAGAGAGAAGAGAGAGAGATATTGATGTGAGACACATTAACTGGTTGCCTCTTGCATGTGCCTCAACTGGGGCTGGGGATCAAACTTGCAACCCAGGTACATGCCCTTGACCAGGAATCGAATCAGAGACCCTTCTGTGCACTGGCCAATGCTTTAACCATCTGGCAATACTGGCCGGGGCCAATCCATTTTTTTAATTTATTTTTTTTTGCTTGAACAGGTTTTATTACACACACAGGGGTCGGCCTCATCCTCTTAACACCTGAGTCAGGGTTTGTGTATCCCAGATTATGACAAGACCAGTGGCTTCTCAAGGGTAAAGCCTGCAGGTTGCCTTGCTCTCAGCCCCTAAGGGTTAAATGAAATCTATATCTATGAAAGCCTAAGCTTAAGCGACCCTTACCACCGTTCCGTGGATGAGACGCTATGACAAGCACTGACCACCAGGGGACAACGCTCAAGGGAGGAGCTGCCCCCCGGGGGTCAGTGCGCCAACTCCCCGCGGCCAGCCACTCTCCCCGGGCCCTTCCGCAGCCGGCGGGCCGGAACCCGGGCCAGGCCGAGGGGCCCGACCCGGGCCCGATTTCGTTCCCCGGCCTCCGGTCTTAAATCCTTGGATTCCCAGTCTCGGCCACGCCCTAGAGCTTTGACCACGCCCCCGGAGGCTGCGCATGCTCCGTCACTAACCACCCCTCTCCCTCTTTCCCTCCCCCCATCCCGGCCCCGGGTGAATCGGCACAAACCATTTCCAGTTGTGTCAGGTGAGGCGGCTCTACATGCTCTCTTCCGGGGACAGGATGGGCGTTGCGCTCCGCCTTCCCCGAGAAATACTCTTGGTGCTCCCTGTTGTGAAAGTGTGAGACACGGCGCCTCACCTGCTCGCGCTTCCGGGGTCCTCTCGCCGCGGAGCCTCGGACGGCACCTCCCCCTTCCCGCGCGGCGTTGGTGCGGTCCGCCCGGTCACGTGGGCTCCAAGATGGCGGCCCCCAGAGCACGCAGCTCGCGTTGCGGTCCGCGTTGCGCCCCGTGAGGCGGCGGCGGCGGCGGCGGCGAACCGGCGGCGAGCTGTGCGTTTCCAGAGCGCGTTCGGGTGACCGGCGGCGGGGAGCTCGGTGCGGGGCCCGGGTCTGGCGGGCGGGCGCGGGCAGGATGCCTCATGGGGCGGGGGCGGGGGGTCCCGGCTCCGGGGTTCATTGGCTCGGGGGGTGAGGCACCTCCCCCTGGAGTCCGGCGAGCTCTTCTTTCCGGGTTCCGGGTCCCTATCTCCGAGCATCCCTGGGCTGGGGACCCACGTCCGGCGACTCCTTCCTCGGGGTCCTGCGAGAACCAGCTGGTGAGGGCCCCGCGTGGACAGGTCCTGGGCAGCGGGCTCCTAGGAGTCTTCCGAGGAAAGGGGTCCGGCGTGGGGCGACCCCTCCGGGAGGGGAAGCCCAGTTAAAGGAGGTCTTTTGCTGAGAATTCTTGGTGTAGAGTCTAGGAGGGAAGGGATTTCGAGGATCCAGGCCTCCTCTTCCTCCATCCCTTACCTGTTCATCCTGCCTGGCTCTGAGGCCATCACGGGGGTGTGTGTGTGTGTGTGTGATTCCACTTTCTGCCTTGGTTGGGGGCGGATCCCCGAAACCCCTCGCCTCCCCCGTCCGTCCCCCCCCCGAAAGCTAACGGGCCTCGGTGGGAGCCGCGGGCTCCCGGGGGTCGCTGTCCCCGCCCCCGTCCTGAGCTGGAGGAGAGGCTGCTGGAGGATGGGGTGGTGGCGGGAGGGGAGGAGTGAGGGCGCCGTGCTGGGGCGGCTGTGAGCGAACCTCTTTCAGTTACTGAGGATGCGGACGTGCACACCTTGCTTCGTTGCGCCCCCGGCAGCCAGTGGATGTCCAGTTCATCCGGCACAGACTTGCCAAGGCCTGTCAGGAGTCACTCCTGGCGGCTGTGGGTTTGACTGTGCCTCATGCAGGAGTCACTCCCTTTGATGTCACCTGGGCTCATGCAGCTGCACCGCCCTCACGGGGCCCAGGTGGAACCTGCTGCCGCTGCTGGGGGCCAGGGGCGAGGGATGCGGTGGGGGGACCGGCAGAGGGTTGCTGGCCTGCCACCACTGCTGGTCATGTTTTTTTTTTTTTTTTTTTTTTTTTTAATATATCTTTATGAATTTCAGAGAGGAAGGGAGAGGGAGAGAAAGATAGAATCAATGATGAGAGAGAATCATTGACCCGCTGGCACCTGCACACCCCCCAATAGGGACTGAACCAGCAGCTGGGGCATGTGCCCTTGACTGGAATCAAACCCGGGACCCTACAGTCCACAGGCTGACACTCTACCCACTGAGCTAAACCAGCAAGGGCTGCCTGTCACGTTTATTACCTGGCCTCCAGGTCCTCGTTGGTCTGGAGGAGGAGAGGGGAACCTCCTTCCAGCCTCAGCCGCGTCGTTTCCTCTTATTTCATCCACTCAGCAGAGTGTCTGGTGTGGAGCTCAGTCGCCTGGGTTTATAGCTTTCCCGTAGTTTCTAAGCAAGCCATTAACCTCGGTGCTCGCTTCCCCTCCTGTGAATGGTAACCAGCCCAGTCCCTGACTCCTCTGGTCACGGTACGATTGAATGAGCTCATCACTGTAAAGGGCGTAGAAAAGTGTCTGCACACACACACATGCTCTGAGGGTGTCAGCTGCTGCTACCGTGAGGGCCATTCTTACTGAGGGCCTCCTGTGCACTGGGGTGCAGCAGGGACAGGAGACTGCACCCCTGCTTTCAGCATTCCTCGTCTAGTGAGGCCTCAGAAGGACCACAGACAGCTAAGCCAGTAAACACGCAGCACAGTAGCTGCCAGTGGTAAGCGCTGCAAGGAAGGTAGAACAAGGGAAGGTTGTGATCAGCGAAGGCTTCTCTGAGGAGGTAACATCTGAGACGAGGAAGTGAGAAAGAGAGCGGGGCACTTGGGAATGAGCTTCCGAGGGAGAGAACAGCTGGGCAGAGGCCCTGGGCAGGAGTTTCCCTGGTTCGCTGGGGGAACCGGCGGAGGCCTGTCTGGAGTGGAATGAGGGGAGGGAAGGGAGGAAGTGAGGGTGGGAAGGGTGCCTGGGGCCTTTGGGACTCCCACGGAGTTTGGAGCAATAAGGCAACGGGAGGGTTTTGCAAAGGAGCCTCGTGTTTGGTTTCTATGGCAAAGGATTCCTGTATCAGTCACCTGTGCTGTGGGACAGATTACACAGTGTTTCTTACGACCTACCCTCGTAAGCCACACTGTCATTTCTTCCACACCCTGCTGTTTACACAGGTCATCCTAGTCACTGTGGGAGGGGCACCCTGAGCACTGATACCAGGAGGTGGGGGTCCGGGGGAGCTAAATTGGGGACCAGCTACCACAGCCTCTGGCTGCTGTGTGGAGAGCAGACCCTCGAGGTAATTGCTGACTATAGGCCAAGGGCCCAGAGAGGGAAAGTAACCTGGGGAGGGCCACACAGTGAGTAGGCGGGGCCAGAGCCAGGCCTGCAGCCTAGATACCCAGGCTGGACGGCAGGAGGAGCCGCTTGGCCAGGCTCTAGATGAATTGAACAAGTGAAGTCATGAGCAGAAGGACGCCTCTAACCTGGCCTCTGGGTTATTGTGTTAAGGTTCTCGTGCCCGAGAGGAGCCGGAGGAAGAAGGTGAGCACCATGGTGACGGAGCAGGAGGTGGAGGCCATCGGGAGGACGCTAGGGGACCCCCAGCAGCCCCTGCAGGCCCGCTTCCGGGCCCTCTTCACGCTCCGGGGGCTGGGCGGCCCGGACGCCATCGCCTGGATCAGCCGGGCCTTCAGCGATGACTCGGCCCTGCTCAAGCACGAGCTGGCCTACTGCCTGGGCCAGATGCAGGACCGCCGCGCCATCCCCGTGCTGGTGGACGTGCTGCGCGACGCCCGCCAGGAGCCCATGGTGCGCCACGAGGCCGGTGAGTGTGAGGTGAGGGCCGGCCCTCTGCCTCTCACCCATGCACGGTGCAGGCCGGGCTCGGCACACGCCGCCAAGGGCAGGTAGTAAGTGTGTTCGCCCACTGGCAGACAGGCTGTCCCACAACTCATTCTACCCTCTAGCATAAGAGCCACCATAAGCCAGAGTCACCAGGTGGGTGGGACCACGCGGTGCTGAGATTTGAATTTCATGTAATTTTCATGTGCCATGAATATTATCCTGTAATTTAAAAAGCTTCTCCCCCCCCCCCACCCCCCCGGCTGGTATTCTCAGTGATTAGAGCACCATCCTGAGTACCAAAGGGTTGTGGGTTCGGGCCAGGGCGCATGCCCAGGTTGCAGTTTTTTTAATTTAAAAATTTTTTTAAAATTACTATCTGTGTACATATACCATTGCAGTTTTGATCCCCAGTTGGGGCAAGTGCATGAGGCCACTGATGGATGTTTCTCACATCGATATTTCTCTCTCTCCTTTTCTCTCTCTTTAGAATCAATGAAAAACATATCCTCGGGTGAGGATTAAGAACAAAATATTTTTTAATTATAAAAGCCATTCTATGTGCATATAAAAACAGACAGTGGGCTGTAGATTGCCAACCCCTTTTTCTTCTCTTTAAAAAAAAAATATTTTATTGATTTTTTACAGAGAGGAAGAGAAAGGGATAGAGAGCTAGAAACATCGATGAGAGAGAAACATAGATCAGCTGCCTCCTGCACACCCCCCACTGGGGATGTGCCTGCAACCAAGGTACATGCCCTTGACCGGAATCGAACCTGGGACCTTTCAGTCCAAGACCTCCGCTCCATCCACTGAGCCAAACCGATTTCGGCTCAACCCCTTTTTCATCTGTTCATTCCATTCATTGGACAAACATTTTTGAGGGCCTGTTGTGAGCTTCCCCTGAGGTGTCCAAGTCCTTTCTAATCAACACGAACTCTCTCTGCCTGGTTCTTCTCAGGGGAGGCTTTGGGCGCCATCGGGGACCCAGAAGTCCTGGAGATCCTGAAGCAGTACTCCTCCGATCCTGTGGTCGAGGTAACTCGGACAGGCCTCCCCTCCCGCCCTCGCCTGGACCGGCCCCAGGCCTGGGTCTGTTTGCCATGGGGATTCTGGAGAGAGGCGGCAGTCAGGATGGGTGCAGGCTGCTCCCAATATGGGCAAAACAACATTTCCATCAAAACCCACCCTGCCCTGGGCCTTGAGTCGCTGTGGAGCTGTCCTCACCTCTGGCACCTTGTTGTCCGTCTCTCTCATGGCTACGCCTCACCTTTAGGATAAAATCACAAGTCCTCACTGTGGCCCACACGCCCATGGTCTGTTCGGACCACCGGGAGGGAGGTCACCTTTGTGGTTAGCTCCCCTGGCAGGTCCGGCAGGTCCGCCTCAGGGCCTCTGCGCTGGCTCTTTCCACCTGCCTCCATCCTCACTTGGTTCTGATGTCACCACCACACTGAGCTTTCCCTGCTCTGTCTCCCTTATCACCCCCTAACGACCCCCAAGGCCACCACCCTGTCCCCTTCCTCCGCAGGTGGCCGAGACGTGCCAGCTGGCCGTCTGTCGGCTGGAGTGGCTGCAGCAGCAGGGCGGGGAGCCGGCGGCGCCAGGGCCCTACCTCTCGGTGGACCCGGCCCCTCCGGCCCAGGAGCGCGACGTGGGGCGGCTGCGGGAGGCGCTCCTGGATGAAGCCCTGCCGCTGTTCGACCGCTACCGAGCCATGTTCGCCCTCCGGGATGCCGGTGGCGAGGAGGCCGCCCTGGCCCTGGCTGAGGGTGAGGGGGCCCTGGGTGAGGCTTAGCGGCTGCATCTGTGACGTGGAACCACCTGTCCTGGGGACCAGCACCCTGGGCCCCGCCCGGCCCTTCCCCACGGTCTTCACACAAATCAACTCCTGCTCAGAGGTGGGGGGGCAATCGTAGAGGCAAGGAGACTGGCCTGAGGTCACACCCAGTCAGCAGAGTAGACCCTCAGCAACCTGGCTCTCGCAGCCTTAATGCCTTCCTGTTATGACTCGTCTCTGCCCCTGGGTGCCCAGCCCCCGTCCCCGTCCTCAGCTTCCCTGGCGGCGCTGCACTGCTGACTCCTCTGCTCCCGCGCCCTCCACAGGCCTCCGCTGCCGCAGCGCCCTCTTCCGCCACGAGATCGGCTACGTCCTGGGCCAGCTGCAGCACGAGGCGGCCGTGCCCCAGCTGGCCGCCGCCCTGGCCCGGAGGACCGAGAGCCCCATGGTGCGGCACGAGTGCGCCGAGGCCCTGGGGGCCATCGCCCGCCCCCCCTGCCTGGCCGCCCTGCGGGCCCACGCGGCCGACCCCGAGCGCGTGGTGCGGGAGAGCTGCGAGGTGGCCCTGGACATGTACGCGTACGAGAGCGGGCCGGCCTTCCAGTACGCCGACGGGCTGGAGCAGCTGCGCTCGCCCTCCTCCTAGAGCTGCTGCCCCGAGGACTCGGATGTCAGTGGGTTCGGGTGAATCCCCTGGCTCCCTGACCTGCTCCCCGGCCGATCTCAGCAGCTTCTGCGTCTTGGTTACTCCAGGACCAGGCTGAGGTCTCTGCGGTCCCTACTGAGGGGCCCGCCCCGGGCTGCAGTGTGCTGTGGGATGTCAGCACGGGAGGGGGGATCTGGGGTGGGGGTGGGGGGCAGGGGTGAGGCTGTGCTCTGGGGAGGTTGCACCCCCCGGTTTCTCAGGAATGAGGGGGTGCAGAGAAAGGGATGTGGGGAAATCTGTGCTCAGGGGGCCTGGGCAGGGTCTGGGCCTCTGACTCCCCACCTGGAGCCCTGGGTGGGCTGGGCTAGGGACTTGGGCCAGGTGACAAGCAGGGCCTGTTATGAGCTTCCCCTGCCACTGCTTCAGTGGAATATTAAATTATTTTTGCCAAGCAATTACTGTGTGTGTTGGGAGGCTGTGGGGCTTATGTTGGCTACTCTTAAGGAACATCTAAGTGGGGGTGGGGGTGGGGGTGGGGCATTTGGAGAACTCAGCTCTGCCATCTGCCTGTGCTAGACGTGACCAGTGCAGGACTGTGTCCCCGCCTCACCTCCCGTCCCTGGCAGGGTATCTGTCCCTCAGCCCTCCAGCCTGCCCCTCCCCGGGCCCCATGGGGGAATGGGGAAGGGGTTCTGTGGTGTGGCTCAGAGCTTGGGCTGTGGCCTGCCATTCCAGGGCCTCCTCTCCCCCTTCTTCCAGGTGCAGCCTTCAGCCGCCCATTTACTATTTTGTGATGAGCCTAACCAGGTTTCCCACTTACTGCTTCCTATGGGTTAACAACAAACAACCCTGATGCGGGGGGAGGGGATTCCATGAGGGCACGGGTGCCAGGAGGTGTGGGCACAACCATGACCCATTTTTTACAACCTCTTCTGCTCACAACTCTTCTGGCACCAAATGTGTGAATTTTCCACAGCAAGCAATTTTCCGTTTCTCTGCAGACACCAGCTGGGTGTCCTGCAATTCAGTCCTGACACTGATGACCCGGAATGAGCACAGACGCCACCACTTTGAACGGTCCTCCTGTACCTTTGACCCACGGGGTTCTCACCACCCTGCTCACATTTGGGGGTCTGCTAGGAGAGCTGCCAGAACTCGGAAAGGGCTTTGCTTACCCATTTATGGTGAGGACAGACGGAGAGACGCAGGGCTGGGTCCAGAGGGCCCCGAGCACAGGAGCTTCTGTCCCCTGGAACCGGCACACCATCTCCTGGCACATGGAGCTCCCAGGTCCCTGCATTGTGGTCTGTATGGAGAGCATCACTTTGGCACTTGGTGAAATCTCTGCGCGCTGATGCAGGCGGGGTGGCGGGTGGAGCTGAGTTTCCTCACCCACGGTTGGTTTTCCCCTCCCAGCTCATCTCAGTTTTAATGGGAGGGATGGATTACAAAGCACAAAGGGCCCTAGCTGGTTTGGCTCAATGGATAGAGCGTTGGCCTGCAGACTGAAGGGTCCCAGGTTCAGTTCCAGTCAAGGGCACATGCCCGGGTTGGGGGCTCCATCCCCAGTGTTCTCATCACTGATGTTTCTATCTCCCTCTCCCCTTCTCTCTGAAATCAATAAAAATATATTTAGGGGGGAAAAAGGCACAAAGGCCTGGCTGGTATGGTTCAGAGGTTGAACATGGATCTGTGAACCAGGGGGTCACAGTTTGATTGGAGTGCAGGCTCAATCCCCAGGCTCAATCACTGATGTTTCGATCTCTCCCTCTCCTTTCCTCTCGCTGAAAACAATAAAAATATATATTTTAAAAAGCATGAAGGGCCGTAGCCCATTTAGTTCAGAGGTTGAAGCGTCAGCCCGTGGACGAAGAGTCCCGATTTCTATTCCGGCCAAGGGCGTGCACCTCGGTTGCGGGCTTGATCCTTGGCCCCGGTATGGATGTGTCTCTCTCACGTGTCTCTCCCTCTCCCTCTTCCTCCCTATCTCTGAAATCGTTAAAAGAAGGCAGCATTCATTAAAAACCAAACACGCAGGGAAATGACAGGGTTTTAGGGACTTGATGCCAGGAACCTGGACAAAGACAAATACACGTTTCTTATGAGCTCTGTCACAGGCACCCCCTCTTCCCGGGACCCTGCATTTGCCCAGCTCCTGCCCCCTCTCTCCCTCGTTGCCTAGGGCTGGTCCTCCTGGGTGGCCTGTCCACTGTCTGTAGGGGATCTAACCTCATCTGTGCTGAGTCCTGTCTCTGCCCGGGGCTCCTCTGAGCTCCACACTCGGGCCCCGCTGCCCCTCCACATCTCCTCTTGAAGCACCTCAAACCCAGTACGTCCTCACATTTCCTCTTAGTACCTCCAAAGCTGCTTCTCCCACCGGAAATGGACACGCCAGCATTGTAGGTGGTCAGCCTAAAAGCATTCAGGTGTGACCAATTAAAAACCTATCCCAGACCTGCACACTTCTCTCCTTCCTCTCCCAGGTCCAGCCTCATCATCGCCACCTTGTACCAGCTGTTACCCTGGCTCTGGTCGGCCACCAGAGGGCGCCATTGAGCTCCCGAGTCAGGTTTCTTCTCTGCCCACAGTCCTCCAAGGCGCCCACTCCCTGGGGATGTAGTGGGGAGAACCCAAATCCCCTCTGAGGCCCACAAAGCCCCGCACAACCTGCCCGGTCCCCGCCTGCTCTCACCTCTCTCCTCGCTCACTCCGCTCCAGCCACACGGCCTCACTATTCCTCCAGCACGCAGGCACCGTGCAGCGACTTTTGCTCAGGCTGTTCTCGGCCTAGAACGCTTTCCCCTGGTTCTCCCGTGGCTGGTTCCCTTACTGCTCTGAGCCTCTGCTCCAGTGTCATCTCGGAATGGCCTTGGCAGCCCTATTTTATTTATTTATTTTAAAAATATATTTTATTGATTTTTTTACAGAGAGGAAGAGAGAGGGATAGAGAGAAGCATGGATGAGAGAGAATCATCCATCAGCTGCCTCTTGCACACCTCCTACTGGGGATGTGCCCACAACCAAGGTACATGCCCTTGACCAGAATCGAACCTGGGACCTTTCAGTCCACAGGTTGACACTCTATCCACTGAGCCAAACCGGTTTTGGTGGCAGCCCTATTTTAAACCTGAACTCCCTCCCAGCAGTACCAGCCCCTCCGCCTCCACTACCACTCTGCATTTTCTCACCTGATACATCCCTTACGCTGAGGGTATGCTTTCCTCAGTCCCTTTTCCCACTCTGAATGTCGGGGCTTTTCCCAGGAGAGGGACAGCCTGTGCAAAGGCCCTGAGGTAGCGGCGTGCAGGGCAGCCGCGGGTGTGCCTGGAGCTGAGCGAGGGAGGGGGCAGTGGGCAGAAGTGATTTGCGATGTGACTCACCCGGGCAGATGGTGGCCAGAGGGAAGCCCCAATCCTCTCACCCAAATCCCCTTAAGACTTCCGCCGTGCCGGCCGCCTCCGGCCTCTCCTGCCCCGGCGGCCGCCATGCCCGGGCTGGCGGGTGAGGCGGGGGCCGAGAGCGGGCCCCGGGCCCCTCCGCTGTACGAGGAGTACCGCCCGCCGCCCCTGGACGCCATCCGCCTGCCCCGGTACGCGCTGTACCTGCTGCTGGCGGCGCTGCTGGTGGTGGCCGTGGCCTATGCCATCGTGGGCCATCTCATCAAGGACCTGGCCCACGACCTGGCCGGTGAGTCCAGCCCGCCAGGAGCCGGCCTAGGCTAGACTGGGTCCCGGGGTCCCCGAGGGGCGGGTGTCAGGGCCCCCCAGTCAGGGAGGGCAGGAGGGTGGGCGGGGACTGGGGCGGCAGGGGCCTCTGTGGGTTGGGGGGCAGGGCTGGGGCTGCTCCTCACCAGCTCCCGCGCAGACTGGGCCTTTGGCCCGAAGCCGGACCAGGAGGACGCCCCCCGGGAGCTGCGCCCGAGCCTGGAGGGCGAGGATCTGGAGGAGCTGGCCCTGGCCTGGCGGGGCGATGAGGACAGCGGCGGGGGCGGGGAGGGGGCGCCTGCCGCGGCCCCCGCCCGGGCCCCCCACCGCCCCTCCATCGCCTTCAAGGAGCCGCCCACCCGGAGCTCCTGGAGGCTGGACTGAGCTGGCACTGCCCTCGGCGCAGGGCCCAGACGGGACCTGTGCGCCGGGGCCCCTTCTCCACGCTCGGCCCTGTCTCGGCAGAGAACCTCCCTTTCCTGGTTTCCACACGCCTGCGCCCCCGGCTCCCCGAGTTTAACCCCACCGGCCTCCCACAAGCTGGGGGCAGCCTGCGAACCGAGAACGCCAAGATCTCAAAAATAATGATGTTCTTAGCCAGCCCTTGCCTAGTGCCTGGTATCTGCCTGCTATTGTGCTAAAGGAGCCATTTCCTCGTATTATCTCATTTAACCCTCCGAGTGAGACTTCGCGCCCGTTTAACAGATGGGGGGATGGAGGCATAGAGCCCAGAAATGACTTGTTTGGGGTTCTGCCCCCACTCACTCTTCTGAGCCCCCCTCCCCTCACTCCCAGCTCTGCTGCTCTGTCGCTAGATCTGTCTCTGGGGGTCCCGACTCCCCAGTTAGCCTGGGGTTGGCACCTGAGGCTTCCTTCCCTTCCCAGCTTTGCAGGGGACAGGCGCACAGGGGGAGCTTCGCAAGCCGCTGGCTGGCTGAGGGCCTGCTCTCGGGCGGGGCTGCCTGGGCAGTGGCACGTGAGCGGCCCGTCCGCCCGGTGCTTAGTCCGACCTCAGGAAAGTACACAGCGAGCGCTCCGTAAGGGCACGGGCCTTGCTGCCGGCATTCTCCAGCCCCAGCCCGGGGAGGGCTCCCGAGCCTGAAGGGCCTGCCCCCTCCCCATCCCCCCCCCAGCCTTCCGCCACGTGCCTGGGCCGTGGCCGCCCGTGGCAGCGGGAGTGCAGGGCCCGGTATCTGATCTGCTGGGACCAAAGTTGAGAGCCCGGAGCCTGAGTCATCAGCTGCCCAGGTGCCCTGTCCTCTGCCACAGGGGCCGCTGGCCTTGGGCACATCCCTCGTCCCTCCCAGCGCCGCGGGTCCCCGGGCCGGGGGAGCAGACGAGGCCCAGGAAGCTGCGGGGGGGGGGGGGGGGGGGAGACCCCTGGCCTCCATGCTCCTGGCCTTTCTGACCTTCTCTGAAACGGAGGCAGCAACTTGTGTGAGGTTCAGAGAAGGAAAGACATGAACGTGCTGAGCCTGGCTCCCTCGGGGCGTGGAGCCTGGGGGCTCAGTGCTGGGGCCTGGGCGGGCGCAGGGCGCAGCTGGCAGCCTCCTGGGTTAATCGTTACACCGGGTCCAGAGTCTGCCCTCCTGGGGAGGGGGTGCCGCCAGGTGGGGTGAAGGGCGGGCCTGCCCTGCCCGGACCCACCTGCGCCTTATCAGGGCTGGCAGGGCCTCGCCAGCCACAGAGGACCTGCTCCTCGGACCTCGCGCCCGCGCCGCTGGCTCCTCCGCCATGGAGGCCCTGTGGACCCTCCTGGTGGTCAGCGCCCTGCTGCTCGTGCCCGCGGAAGCCCAGCAGGGTAGGGGCGCCCCTGGGGCGGCGGGGAGGGGGCGTGGGGTCCCCAGCACCTTCCCTTCCCTGACACCCAGCCCCCACCTGTCTAAGCCGGTGGCGGGCAAACCGTGGCCTGAGAGCCACTGCGGCTCTTTGGCCCCTTGCGTGCGGCTCTTCCACAAAGTACCACGGCCTGGGCGAGTCTGTTTGGAAGAAGTGGCGTTAGTTTAAGTTTAAAAAACGTGGCTCTCCGAAGAAATGTCAGTCGTTGTGCCGTGGTATTTGGCTCTGTGGACGAATGAGTTTGCCGACCACTGGGCTAAGCAACCCGGACTCCCTGCTCCCCGTCCCCTTCGGGGGCCCTACACGCCCGTCTCTGAGTCCCACTCCCCCACCTCCACAGCCACGGAGAACCGCCTGAAGCCGTGGCTGACGGGCCTGGCGGCCGTGGTGGGCTTCCTGTTCATCGTCTTCGTCCTCCTGCTCGTCAACCGCATCTGGTGTTCCAAAAGGAGGTGAGAGCGTCTGTCCCCCCACCCCCCACACCCCTGCGCCCCCACACCTCCACCCCCCACCCCCCCACCCCCCCATCCCACCCCCCACATCCCCATCCCCCGCCCCCATGTCCCCCACATCCCCACCCCCCACACCTCACCCCCCACATCCCCACCCCCCACCCCCCGCCCCCACGTCCCCACTCCCCACGAGACCCATCCCCCACACCCGCACGCCCCCACGCTCCAGGAGCCGCCTGTCCCTCTGCTCTTCCCAAAGTGCTGGGACCCCTCCCCTCCTCACCCTCTGGGCCTTCCCCCACCTCTCCATTCCCGTTATTCCTCAGACTCCCACCCCCAGACCAGAGAGCCATGCAACCCGCCCCTCCTTGCTTCCTGGAGTTCATGGACCCCAACCCTGGGCCTCACCCCATCCCTCACCGCCCTCACCCGTCTCCATCTCCCCATCCCTCACCGCCCTCACCCTGTCTCCGTCTCTCCATCCCTCACCACCCTCACCCCGTCTCCATCTCTCCTAGAGCTGAGGACGACGAAGCCATGCTCAGAATGGAGACCAACCCGATCCGAAACGTGGACCTGAGGTACTGCCTGTGGGTGTGTGTGTGGGAGTGGGTGTGTGTTTGTGTGTGTGTGTGTGTGGGGGGGGGGGTGTGCGCGCGCGCGCGCGCGTGTGGGTGTGTGCAGGTGTGTGCGTGGGGAGTCAGGGAGTCTGCGTGAGCCCCCTTCTGGGGGAAGTGGTCGCCTTGTGATGAGTTCACCCATCCAAGTACCTTTCCACTGTCCACTGTGCACAGATGACCTTTTTGTCCTGGAACACCTCAAGCACGTTCCTGCCACAGGGCCTTTGTACCTCCTGTGCCCTCTAATTGGAACCTCTTTCCCATATCATCTGGCCGGCTCCTCCTCCAGTCCCTGCTCAGGTGTTTTCTCCTCACCGCAGCCCATCCTGCTCACCAGGTTGCTTTCCTGACACTGTCCCACGGCCACGGCCAGGCCTAGGGGGCAAAGGTCGGGGCAGGAGGCAGGACCTGAGAGGGGACCAGCCTGGCTGAAAGAGTCTCAGCTGAGCCCAAGATGTGCCATCTACCCATCCACCCATCCACCCACCCTCCCATCCACCCACCCATCCACCCACCCACTCACCCACCCATTCACCCATCCACCCACCCTCCCATCCACCCATCCACCCTCCCACCCACTCACCCACCCATTCACCCATCCACCCACCCACCCACCCTTCACCCACCAACCCTCCCATCCACCCATCCACCCTCCCACCCATCCACCCACTCACCCTCCCACCCACCCATCCACCCACCCACCCACCCACCCATCCACTCACCCTCCCATCCACCCATCCACCCTCCCACCCATCCACCCACCCACCCACCCACCCACCCATCCACTCACCCTCCCATCCACCCATCCACCCTCCCACCCATCCACCCACCCACCCACCCACCCACCCACCCATCCACCCACCCACCCACCCACCCACCTATCCACCCACTCACCCTCCCATTCACCCATCCACCCACCCATCGCCCATCTGTTCCTCCATGGGACCAGTGAGCTTTAGTATCTGACTTTGTAAAGTGGAAATTACAAAGTTGCCGCATTGGGCTTTATTTTGAGGATTCAGTGAAGACACTTCCTATAAAACACTCATCACAGGCCTGGCCCAGGTGAATTTCCATTCAATAGGAGTGACTGATTGGGGTCTGGGGCCTGTGTCTCTCTATAGTCAAGAAGACAAGAGGGAGAAGGAGAAAAAGGCCAAGAAGGAAGGAGAGAGCAACCTGGGGCTGGAACTGGAGGAGAAAGAGGAGCAAGAGGAGCCCAGAAACCAGGAGACAGCCAAGATCACAACCATGTGAAGATTCCCTGCCACCTCCTCCAGGCAGCCCCCCAGAGATGCCCCCGTACCAAAGAGCCTGGACCTGAAGCTACTGAAATAACTACAGGAATCCAGACCCTGAACAAAGAGGCTTGGGACCTGCCTTCCCCCTCAGCCCCAACAGGGCTCTTTGCCCTTCCATGTCTCTCTGCACCTCCTTTCCGACCTGTCCTGGGTGGGGGTTCTTATTGACGGTGATGAAGAAATCTCCTACCTCCCTCATCCTCATGGCTCCCCATCTGTCTCTTTTCCCTCTGCCTGAGGGTTCTTGGTCAGAACCTCCTCCCTCAGGCCTGCCCCTCCCACGGTAAATAGTCCCAGGATCCAGGACTACCTCTTGGGAACCTGCATTAAATAATTGGTCAGAGCCCAGCCAGTGTGGCTCAGTGGTTGAACGTTGACCTAGGAGCCAAGAGGCCAGGGTTCAGTTCCCAGTCAGGGCACATGCCCAGATTGCAGACTCCGTACCAGTAGAGGGTATGAGGCAGCCCATTGATGTTTCTCTCTCACATCACATTGATGTTTCTATCTCTCTTTTCCTTCCCCTTCTCCTCTCTCTAAAAAATAAATAAAAACGTATTTAAAAAAAGAAAAGAATTGATTTGGCCTGGCCCGTTTGGCTCAGTGGGTAGAGCATCGGCCTGTGGACTGAAGGGTCCTGGGTTTGATCCTGGTCAAGGGCACAAACCTCAGTTGCAGGCTCGGTCCCAGGCCCTGGTCTGGGTGCATGGGAGAGTAGCCAATTGTGTCTCACATCGATGTTTCTCTCTCTCTTCCACTCTCTCTAAAAATCAATGGAAAAATATCCTCAGGTGAGGATCAACAACAACAATCCACCAGACCCTTTCAGAAGGATCCTGGGACTATTCACCGTGGGCGGGCAGCTTTTGGTTTGGGGGCGATGGCCAGGCAGATAGGGACCATCGGCCGCACAGATGCCCGGCCCTGGGCGGGGAGTACTTGCCCTGTAATCTGTCTTGCTGCCCTGAGCTGGGACTTTGAGCCCGGAGGGCTGTCTCCTGGGAAGTCCCTGCTTCCTCCTCCCCTGGGGCGGGGCCACTCTGTTACCCGCTTCTGAGAAGCATGTCTTGGAGGACGGTCTCGGGGCCCTGCGTTTTCTTGGGATAGAAAAGCATTTTCTCCTCCCAGCTTCCAGCCTCCTTTCTCCTCACTTCCTCTGGGCCCCGGACCTTGCCCTGGACGTTGGCTGTTTCTCGGTTAAATATTCTTTTTTTTTTTTTTTTGAAAGGAAGAGAGAGGGATAGAGAGTTAGAAACATCGATGAGAGAGAGGGATAGAGAGTTAGAATCATTGATCAGCTGCCTCCTGCACTCCCCCTACTGGGGATGTGCCCGCAACCACGGTACATGCCCTTGACCGGAATCGAACCCAGGACCTTTCAGTCCGCAGGCCGACGCTCTATCCACTGAGCCACACCGGTGCCGGCTCGGTTAAATATTCTTAATGAGGATCTTGAACGGCACGGCATTCGGAGCTCCGTTCCGGGCCCGTAGCTGGGGGTGGAGTCCTACCAGGATCCCTCCAGGTGGGCAGGAAAACCATGAAGAAATGAAGGAGACAAACACCCACGGAACAGCTGGCTTCTTTATTCTCGCTCAGTCCCCATCAGCTCCTCGTCAGCCCCATTTTCCAGGTGAAAACACTGAGGCTTAGGAAGAGGGCAGGCCTCCCGGGCGCTTGTTGACAGAGCCATGAGGGAAGCACAGGCTGCCCAAAATATGGCACCGGCAGGCTGTGGCTAAGGTCAAATCTGGAGGCTCTGGTGGCAGGATGGTGGTGGTGGGGGGGTTGCGGGGGGAAAATCCTCTCCTGTGGGTCCCCCTGGGAGGACTGTGTTCCTCTGCAGTGCTGTTGGCTCTGGGGCAGGTCACCTGACCTCTCTGAGTCTCAAGTCGGCTCTTTTTTTTATTTATTATTAATCCTCACCTGAGGGTACTTTTCCATTGGTTTTTAGAGCGAGTGGAAGGGAGGAGAGAGAGAGAGGGGAGGAAGGAGGGAGAGAGAGAAAAAACCATGGATGTGAGAGAGATGCATCGATTAGTTGCCTCCCACACAAGCCCTGACCAGCCTGCAACCGAGGGACCAGAACTGAACCCAGGACCTTTCAGCCCACGGGGCCATGCTCTATGCACTCAGCCACACCGGCCAGGCTCAAGGTGGCTCTTCCGCGTGTGAAAACAAGAGTTCTGACCATCAGGCTGACCGTCGGGCCTGAAGGAAGCGTGGGGCTTAAGGGCCATTGCAAGGCCTGGCACAGAGTAGGTCCTCAGGAGATGAGTTCCCCCTTTCCTGAGCCTCCCCTCCCTGGTTTCGACTGTGGGGAAGGAGGGGTCAGGGTGAGCTTCAGGGAGACAGGGTGCTGGGATGCCTGGGCCCCTCCCCAGGGAACCTGGAACCCACTTCCTGTGGCTCTGGCCACACCCTGCCCCGGGGTGCCCCGGGGTGCCCCGGGATGTCCTGGGCTGCCCCCCAGAACCCGCTGCTCAGGAGCGAGGACAGACAGACCAGGATGGACAGGTTCTGGACGACCCCGTGTTCCCTCCTCCCCGCTGCCCCATGACTCTCCCCTCAGGCAGCTCTGGTCCCGGCCCGGAGGCAGATTCAGGCCTTGGGGGGCAGGGAGGGGGACGAAGGGGAGAACCCCAACCTGGTGGCCAGGCTGCTGACCTGCGCTGCTCCCACCGCAGTGGCCTGGAGGGAGCCGTGGTTGAAGGGGCCGAGGCTGCACAAGGCCTGTCTTTCCTCATCCTCATCCTCACGTCCTCACTGGTCTCCGCCTCATTCGGAGCAGCCAATCTCTTCACAGGCAGGCCCTCCTCTCCAAGCCCCGCCCTCAGCCCGCTCCTCCCGCCCCTTAAAGCCCCTCTCCTCTGCCTCCTCGAAGGGGGCAGGAGAGGGTCCCAGGGTAATTAATTCTCTGATTCAGAACCACGGGGGGGGGGCTCCATAACCTCGCTGACTTCCCGCCTGACTGCCCACCTGCCAATCAGGGGCTTTCCCACAGAAAGCCGGTATACGGCCTCCGATGAGAGCTGTGCCTCTTTATCCCCGCCCCTCTGACCCATTCATTAATCATCCACCTCTTCTCACCCACTTACCCATCCACTCATCCACCCATCCATCCACTTCTCCAACTCCCTCTCCTTCCAGCCATCCATTATCCCTCCCTCCTTCCCCCCTTCGTCACCCATTCCTGTCTGTCCATCTCTGTCCGTCCATCCATCCATCCATCCATCCTTCATCCACTCACCCATCCATGTACCTTTCCACTGTCCACACGCCCATCCGTCCACCCATCCGCTCACTCATCAGTTGGTCCATCCCCATGTCTCTGCCCATCCACTCACAGTCTTGAGATCCAGGAAGCCAGAGGGCCCAGATATGGGCTCATGAAGCTCCAGCCCGGGTTCCGGCACTTCCTTCCTTTTCAAATTGGGCAAATGCCCTCACCCGCCTGCGCCTCGGCATCCCCCCCCCCCCCCCCATGGCAACAACCAGGGTGCAGGACGCAGGGCCTGGGAACTGTAGGCCTGGGACAGTGAGTGCTTATTACACTGGGCTGTCTGGGCTCTTCGTGTCTCCGCAGCGATAAAAAGGGAGAGGAGATGGAGAGAGGAGGAGGAGGGAGGAGTGGGCGACTGGGGTGGGAGCTGAGGGAGGAAGGAAGGCTCCACCAGGCAGCCCGGGGCCGCTCCCACGCCTGCTCTGCGCCCTGTGAGCAAAGGCCTGGCTCTGGCGCCAGCAAAGTGGCTCCTTCTGGGGGAAGCGTCCCCGAGTGGAGAGGGCGCGGACGCACCCCAGTTCCCTCCGGAGGCTCTGCACGCTCCCTGGGCATCACACCCCTCCCCAAGGCGGCCTCCAGCTGGTAATGTTTCTCAAGCTCGGAGGGCACCCCTGAGTCACCGCCCGCCATCTCCTGTCTCAACCCAGTCTGCATGGCAGGAGTCTTTCGCCCACTGCTTGGCTTCTGATTTCTGCTGCCCTTTGAACTTCCTGAGAGAAGCCGGCTCTTCCTCCTGTCCTGCCTCCAAGGCCTTTTGGGGCCCTGCTCCCAGGAGCTCCCAGGAGCCCTCTCCCGGCCTCCGTCCGCATCGCTGCGGCATGGGACGGCCCCGCCCCCTTTCACCGGCAAAGGGGAGGAGGGGAGAAGCTGCCAGTGTTCTGCCTGTCTTTGCGGGACCCAGGCCAGAGCCAGCCCGCCTCCTCCTGCGATCTCGCGTTTGCTATTCCTGAACGTGAACTTTGAGCGTTTCCTGGGAGATGGAGGCCCCTCCCACCACTGCGCTTCAGGGCGCTGCCCCCGGAGTGTGACTCCCGGGAGCTGAGGTTTGGGGGTGCACACACATCCTCCTCGCCTCACCTTCCTGTGCTGCCCGCACAGCGTCGTGGGGCCCCAGGCAACTAACGCCCCTCTCTGCCCCAGAGCCCCGCCCTGTCGAAGGGGAGGACAGTAACTCTAATAGAACATCAGCCACCGCCATGGGGATTGAATGAAATTCTGTCCACACGGCTCCTGTGCACAGAACACAGAGCCCAAGGCGCTACTGAATGTCGGGTTTCCGTTCCGCTGCAGGGGTGGCCATGGACAGGGGAGTGACACCTCCCTCTCAGGCTAGGGGAATTCTGAAGGTCAGAGGGTGTTTTCTTATTTGTTTTTTAAAATCCTACCTGAGGATATGCTTTACAGGTGAGAGAGAGAGAGAGAGAGAGAGAGAGAGAGAGAGAGAGAGAGAGAGAGAGAAGGGAGAGGGAGGGGAGAACCATGGCTCTTGCATGTGCCCTGATCCACATCACCCACGTATGCGCCCTGACTTAGAATCGAACCAGCGACCTTCCAGCCACTCTGACCCACGCTGGCCAGGGCCAGAGGGGTGCTTTCTGCTGCAGCTCTGGGAAGGCAGGAATTTCTGCCTCTCGAGTCCTCTGGGCACAGTCTGGGGGTTTCCAGGGGACGGGGTGCTGAGAGGGAGGGTGAGAGAGAGAAGGGCTGTCCGGACTCCTCCCTTTCTGCAGGCGGCAGAGCTTCCCCACAGGGCCATCTGGAAATTTTTTGGGGGGTTAGGTTGTCACAAGTCTGCCTCCCTTTCATGGTAGTTAGTGGGGAGCCAGGGCTGGTGAAAAGCCTGCAGTGCCGGGGTAGCCCCAACGCCAGTGACTGCTCCACCCTAGGGGCCAATGGTGAAAACCACCGACTTCCCTTGAGATTAAAGGCCAGAGTGAGGTTCCCAGCCGAACCTGAGGCCTGCAACCCGCTGAGCCCTCTCCAGCTGAGCTCCCACGCCAGCCAGCTGAGAAGCTCCTGCAAATGCACCATTTCCACTGCGGGGAGGAGCTGGGCTGGGGGAGGAGCTGGGCTGCGGGGAGGAGCTGGGCTGCGGGGAGGAGCTGGGCTGGGGCTGGGGATGGCGGTTCCTGGGTCCAGCTCCTCAGTCCGCCCACAAGGGGGTGCCAGAACCGCACTGCTGAGGGCAGGAGCAGCCCAGCATCCTAGGGCTGCAGAGGGTGGGGCCATGAAGCACACATCAGGTGGGAAGGGCCTGGCCTCACCCAAACCGCCATCAGAGCCATCAGAGCGGGTCTCTCCCCCTCAGCATGGCTGGCATTGGGGTTGGACTGTCCTCGTGGGGGGCTCTCCTGGGCACAGGGTGGTGGTGAGCAAAGCCTGGCCTCCCACCCTCCCACTCAGCAGCTTTCCCATTGTAACCACAGATGTCCCCAGACGCGGCGACAGGTCCCCGGGGACATCGATCTAAGGTCTCAGGACACCTGCCGCTCACCCAATGTGTTGGGGCCCCCGTTTCCGGGGCCCCCTGCCCTGCCTCCAGCCCCTTCCCTTCCCTTTGGAACACAGAACAGTTCGCAGTGAACACAGAAAGGACAAAGACAGCCCGAAAGAGTCAAGCGTAGCTTTTTTAATTTTTATACATTTTTTCTTTTTTCCTTTTTTTTCCTTTTATTGAATCTTTTATGGAACCCCCCCATTTTTTTTCTTTTTTGGATTTTTTTTTTTTTGCATAGGGAAACAAACAAACCAAATAATAACAGCCAGAATCACTTTCTGTAAATGGTACTTAGGCGCATCTGCAAAACTGAAATGAAAGCGTAATATACAGGTTATGATCGGAGTATGATGAGGGAGCAGGGCGGTGAGCGGGGAGGGAGGAGGCTGGGCTCAGGTCCGCCCGGATGGCCCCGTGTCCCCCGTCCAGGCCCCACGCTGGGGCGGAGGGGGGCAGACCCAGCCGGAACCTCTCCCCCATGAGCACGGGCGTGTGTACGTGTTATCCGGTACGTGCGGCAAGCACAAAGCAAGAAACAGAGTAAACTATCCTGGTAATATCAGTAAAATACAAAATGAGAAAAAAAAAAAAAAAAAACCTCAAAAAATATCTCGAAAGAAAAAGTGAACAGCAACACCACCAAAAAGTTTAAGGATGGATGGATGGATGGATGACTGGATGGAAGGAAGGGGGAGGGGAAGGAGGGAGGAAGGAAATTCGGAGGAAAAGAGGTCTCTCTCCCCCTCCTCCTGTCCCCCCCCATGCTGTGCTGTCCCTTGCCTGGACACTGCTTGTCCTTCCCTCGTGTGGGGGCCAGGAGACTGGGGGCAAGGGTCAGGACCCCTGGACTTAAAGGGGCTTTGGTTTTGGGGGGGCCTGGCTGGGACCCAAGACAGGAAGATCAACAGATGGAAATGTGAACGCACCTTGGGAGTGGGCTTGGGGTTCCCGCCTGAAGGAGGGTCCCTTCTGGCCAGGAGGTGTGAGTGCAGGGCTGTGGCTGGGGTGTGTGTGACTCTCCTCCCCTCCGGAGCCCTTGATTCCCGTGAGGTCCTGACTCCTGCCTGCTGAGGACCCCCCCTCCCGGGAGCGGGGAGCACTCCAAAGCCACACCAGCAGACGTGTGAGGCACTGCTTGGGAAAACTCTGTTTTGGTATCACTGGCAACAAGTCCTGCTGGGATCGCTTTGGGTCTGTCTCCCTGTCTTGCTGGGGGCAGGGCTGGGTGGGCCTCCAGGGCCACGGCAGACCCCACACACTCTGAAATGCTTAGGAACGGGTGGGGGGTGGGGGGAGGCGAGTCAGCTTGGGGGTGGGACTCTTAGAAAGCGTCCGAAGGTGCAGAAATGGGGGAAGATGGGAGGATGTGGAAGCAGCTGGATCTGAGGGTGAATCTCTGAACCCCGCCCCCAACACTCTCTAGAAAGAAAAAACCAGGCTCTGAGAGAAGGAGAGAATCCAGGCCAAAATAACAAGTCGCCGCCGTCTCATCTGTACTGTGAGTAAAGGTGCTTATGCTCACTAGTATATATGCCTGCACTGAAGGTCCAAGACCCATCGGAGAAGCGGGAGTGAGGGGGCTGGAAGGCAGCTTCTGGCTACTGGCCCCTCAGGTCTGCCCGCCCCGGGAACTCTCTGTCTCAGGGAGCCCCCGTGGGACTCCCCTGGGGTCCCTTTCGGGCCGGATTGTCTGGCTCAGGGTGGGGCTCGGAGCTGGGCCGTAGGCACGGAGGACCCCACTCCCGTTTCCGGTCTGCTAGGCCAGGCCTTCCCCTGTCTCCCTCCCCCTCCACCGGGCCTGGCCGGTGTCTGGAGCCCCCACCCATGAGGGGCGGGCCCTCCCACCCTCTGGGAGGCTTCCCTCTGCTCTCCCACTGCAGAGCTGGACCCAGGGCCACGGCCGGGTGAGTGGTGGGTGGCGGGTGGGGAGGGGATGGGGTTTGCGAAAACGTCAGTTTCCTACATGTAAAAAAACACACACAAAAACAACCCGGCCCAGGCAGCCATCCCTGCCGCGGGCACAAACCCAAGCTGCAGAGGTGGGTCGGGGGTCTGGTTCCTGATCTTTCTGCCTTATGCTGCCTGCAATGGGGGGCCGGGCATTCTGCTCAACGGGGACGCTGGGTCTTTTCCAAGAAACGGGAACGAACGGCCCAGGATGACACACTGTCCGGGAAGGGGGTGCCACAGTGCCCGGCGATGGTGCTGGCAGGGCAGGGTCACAGCCGGGCCGGAGGGCGGCGCAGGGGAGTGCAGTCCACGGGGGACAATATGGCTCCAGCAAAGCCCTTGCCAAGGTGGGAATAAAACAGAAATCAGACACATGGAAACCGACACACACAGCCGTGGGCTCTCTGGCCACGTGACTGCTCTGAGGGCACTGCCAGGGGCCAGGCCAGGCCTGGCTCTCCCTGCCCCCGGGCGTGCCGAGTGTCTTTGGGAAGGAGAGATGGGATGAGCGAGTAGGGGCTGATGAAAGCTGGGACCTTCCTTTCTGCCAAGTCCCACCTGCTCTGGAGACAGAGCTAACATCCCAGGGGCAGTGGGCAGAGAGGTGGACATCGCCCAGCGGGTGCGGCCCCGGAGGAGATGCAGAGGGGCCCGAGGCTGGAGGACACCCCGCTCACTGCCACCATCTCACCTTCCACTGAGCCAAGGGAGAGGAAACGGAGCTTAAAAAAAAAAAAGGGAGGAAATGAGAAAATAAGAAACGAGGAAGGACAACAGCATGGCCCAGCCACCGGGACAGAGGACGACGGTGGGGTGCCCCCCTGGCTGCCCCGACCCCACGGCCCCTTTAACTGGGCCTCCGACGGCTGGGCTGGACTTACAGGTACAGACAGACAGATATTGCATATATCGAGTTTGGTTTTTGTTTTTTGTTTCATACCAGATACCCTCCTTAGTCGCAGCTGGAAGACGTAGTACTGGATGGGGGGGGGGCGGGCAGAGGGCAGGAAGGAACCGACACCCAAGGCTGGTGTCCAGGAACGGGGACAAGTGGGTCCTTTGGCAAGAAGGAGGAGGGTGCACGGGCAGAGGGGGAGCCTCTTTGGGGGTGGGAGAGCAGTATGACCCTGAGCCAGGGGGACGCCAGCCTGCATGAGGTGGGATGGGGAGTCTGGCTGCCGCAGGGCGGCCACCCCATGGGGGTACAGCCTGGGTCATGCGTGCATGCGTGGCGTCTGGGGGACTAGCCGGAGGCCCAAGAGCCAGGGGACGCTCCTGAGGTCTGTCTGCTGCTGTGGCGGGGGCTTCAGAGACGGCCCCTTGGAGCTGGGGTGGGGCTGGGTGGGCGGAGCACCAGGGAGCGCCCCGGGCAGCAGGAGCCGTGGAGACAGCCCAGTGTGGCGGGTGGGGGGCGGTCGTGGGGCAGTTGCTCTGTGGACTGCTTTTTAGCATGTAATTTTTTAAAACTTATTTTTTTTTGTTTTTGTTTTTTACAAATAGAAATACATCCCTTTTCCATTTTTACTTTTTATTTCATGTCATTGTTTTGTCTTTTTCTTTTTAACTACACGAGCAGGGCATGCAGCTACCTTTGCGCTGATATTGTGTAAAGGTAATACTTATTTTCGGAAGGCAAGGCACATCATGTGGTAGAAAATTTCGTGCAAATTAGGAAACATGGGCTTTTTTAAAGGTATTTTTTTGTATCTTTTTTTTGAAGGGGGGGGGCGTCGTGGGGGGGCTGGGAGAGAGAGCCAGGTAGGATCTGCCATGCAGTGCCAGCTGTAGTGAGCTGGCAGCAGGAGCCAGGCCACAGGAGTCCTCGACTAAGCACCATGCAAGTTAGGTCGCTGGGGCTGCAGGGCCCCTCCCCTCCCACGCCTCCCTGCACCCTAAGGTTCCGGCTGAGCTCCGGACACCCTAGCTGCGAGACACCCCCCCCTCCCCCGCCCTCCCAACCAACGGCCTGTGCTGCGTCCCCGCTGGCCGCCTGAGGGCCCTGGGGACCCATGGATGGGCCAAGGGTCCTGGAACCCTCTGGGCAATGGGAGGGGGAGTTGGCGAAGGGACTTGGGTCTTTCTCTTATCGATCAAGTGGGTCCGCCAAGCCCCTCCGGCTGGTTTGGGAGAAAAGTCCGGTTTCTGGAAGTGGGGGAGGCTGGCCAGGCCCGGGGGGAGCGGGAGGAGGCGCCGAGGGCCGGGCTGGGAGCGGATGAGGCGGAGCCTGCTCAGGGCCGCAGCTTGGCCTCGGCGGCCGGGCGGGCGGGCGGGGTGTATTCTTCAGCGCCAGGCATGGAGGCTGGAGGCCGCCAGGGGGCTCAGGTGGACGGGCCGGGAGGGGTCTCTGGTTACCTAGAACACCTAACACTCCCTCCTAGGCCCCCTCCCAAGATGGCCACCCTGGGGTGGGGGCGGGAATGGGGCTGGGGAGCCCGGGTGGGGGGTACCCGGTGTCCCCAGCTTAGTGTTTTTGGAGCGGCTCAACGGAAAATGCTTAGCAGATGGAGGCCCCCTATGCAGCCGCAGGGGCCCAGAGGTGCTGGCACCCCCTCCGCCAGAACCCCCACCCCGTCCAGGATTGCAGTCCTTCTGGGGGCCCTGCTGCAATGCGCCTCCCCGGCTGTGCCCGCTTCGGGGGAGAGAAAAGTGCAAACCGTAGCCCCCCTTCGGGCTGAGGCACCGGGGAGGGGGGTCGCTCCAGGATGTAAGGCACTGGCAGAGGCGGCGTTGGGGGGCACACCAGTTTCCCCAGACCCTGCCCCCACGCCCCAGCACAGCAGGATGCCCGGGGGACACCCAGCTCTGCCCCTCGGGCCCACGGGGGCCCCGTCTTTCTGAGGGGAGCACAGCAATGAGGGGTGGGGGCTGAAGGTGGCCGGTGGAGGGGGAGAGGGTGGGGATGCCCACGGCCACTCTCACGTCTCAGCCGGACAGAGGGCTGGGCGGTGGGAATCAGGCACTTAATCCACTCGCTCTCACCCTCACCTCCTCTGGGCAAGCGGGAGGGCCCCTGCCAGGGCTCGGCGGACGGAGACGCAGGACGACCCCCTTTCTCCAGGACGTCCGGGTCTTGCCGTCCCGCCCGCAGCCCCTTCCTGGAAAGTGCATTTCTTACAGTGTGTGCAACGTGGGTCCCTCCCCGGGGTGCGGGGCCGCGGTGGGTGCGGGGGCGGGGGTGGCCTTCTGTGCCGCCGGGTGGGGCTGGGGCAATTGCATAGAGACTTCTCTTCCCAAACGGACCAGCCCGGCACATGCACGCCCGGGGGCCCCAGGCCGCGCCTGAGACCCCACCTGCCCCGTGTCCTTGTCCCCGGCGACGCCCAGGGTCTCCCACGGCCTCCTCCTGCCCGGTCACCGCCCGCCCACCCCGCTCCGCGGTGCCTGCCTTCCGGCGTGGACATCACCAGGCGCAGCCCGGCCGGCGTCCTGGTGGAGGCGGCGAGGGGCCGCGGGGAGAGGGGCCGGGCTGGGCGTCCTGCCCCGGGACCTGGCACGTCGTCGGCTGCGCTCACCTGGTCCTGGCGGGGGCGGAGCAGCAGAGAGATGAGTAACAGAGGCCCCGGCACGGTCCGTCCGCGCCCTCCGCTGAGGGCGGCAGGTCCAGCTGTGGGTCCCGAGAGCCGGAAGCGCTGCCGTCTTTGCCTTTTGTCTTCTTGCTTGGGTGGGTTTGTTTTTATGATTTTTTTCCCATTTGTCTTTTTTTTTTTTTTTTGGCTTTTTCTTTTTTCCTCCTGTGTATATGTGTCTATGTGTTTTGTCTTTTCGGCTGGGCTGGGAGTCGGCAGGGTGTTCTTGCTTGCTCTAACTTTCCACCGAAAACGTGGGCCGGGGCCCGTTGGGGCCCGGACGCAGGAGCAGGGCGCGGGAGGAGATCTTTCTTATCCCAGATACCAGGACTGCCAGCCCGGGGAGCACCGCGGAGAGGGGGAGAGAGAGAGAGAGCGAGGTCAGGCTCTGCCGCTGCCCACGCCCGCCCCGGCCCACCGCCTCCCTGTGACCCGTGTCCCCCACCCACATCTGCCCCCACCAGCTGGGTGACCCTGGGCAAGTGACTTCACCCCGAGCGGGGCTGCTGGGTACAACGGTGGAAGCTGAACTCCCTGTAAATCTTTCAGGACAAGCACACGCCATGCAGCTTTTGGAATAAACTTATATACACCAGCAAGGAAAAAACCTTTTAGTCCTTCATTTTCAGCAATTCCAATCTGCCTGAGCAGCCTGCAGTTTTGCTTTGTAACTGGCAACAGGAGCGGCGAGCCTCGTTGCCCTGTGGTTTCCCTGCCTCCGAGCCCATTTTCTGCACCAGGTATCGTGACCAGGGTTGCTTCTTTTTTTAAATAAACATTCTCCCACTTAATGATCCCCCCAAACTCCTGTGGAGGCGGAGCCACCATTTCCCAGTGGAGAAAACTGGGGAATCACAGAAGTCAGACAATCTGCCCAAGGCCACCAGCGTGGGAGCAGAAGGCGGAATTAACACTCTGGCCCACGATGCTCTCTCCAGTCCTTGATTTTCCCTCTGCCGGGACTGAGCCCTCACCTGGCCTCAGGGGCTTCAGACCCCACTGTGCAGAGTGGGAGACAGGCTCCCGGGAGGGGCCAGGCCTGCACCGGACAGCTCGGCGTGCTCTGCAGGGCACTGGTGCTGGCCCACGGGGGGTGGGTCTGGGGACCACCCCTTCCCTGAGGTCAGGGCAGTGCTGCCCCCAGGCCTGCTATAAATCAACTGTATCCCTTCCAGCCAGGCCTTCATCCAGCGCACCCTGCTGCGGCTGGGCCATCCCATCAAACTAGCTGTGGCTCCCAACCCCCCACTCCAACCAAGTTCAAGTTCATCTTGGCCATTACCTCATGTCTGGTTTCCCTTGGCAACCAGACAGACTCTGGGCGTGGCCCTCTCCAGTGGTGGCCGGCCTCCCTTTGGCCCGGCCTCCTCCTCCTTCCTCCCCTCCCAGGCCAGCTGCCCTGCTCTGGCCCCAGGAACAGGGCGGCACCCTCAGCTCCACATCCTCTCCCTCGCGGAGAGGAAGACTGAGGCAGTGCAGGGCCGGCCTGAGGTCTGGGCTCTGGCATTCCCCTGGGCTGGTGGAGCCACCAAGCAGGGCTTAGGGCATCGGCGGCTGAACCGACTCTGGTCCTCAGTACAGTCCTCCTCTGAAGGGGTGGGAGGGGCTCCTGAGCAGAAAGGTGGGGGGAGGGGAGGTATCACACAGAAAAGGGGGTGAGTGTCAGAGTCCCTGGAACCCCCTCTGACTCAGGCCTGGGGGGACTGATGGCGAACGACAGGGAGGGGAGGAGGGCATGAAGAACTGACCGGCAGAGATCAATGGACATTGCTCAGGAGGGGGCACTGATATTGATCAGGGGGAGGGGCACAGATGGAGGGAGGTAATATTGATTAAGGGGAGGGGACACCGATGGGGAAGGAAACACTGAGGGGGAAGGGCACCGATGGGGGGAGGGGATATTGATCAGGCAGGAGGAGATGGAAGGGGGCATGGGGAGGGAGAGAAGCACTGCAGGCTGGGGGGGGGGGGCAGGGGAGCAGAGAAAGGCAAACCTGCCAGGAATAAGGGAGGCGGAGGCAGAAATGCTGACGGGCCAGAAACCGGAGGCCTCTGAGCGCAGGGGCTCTGAGAGGGGGAGCGGGCTCTCGCCCACAGCGTCCTCCTCCCACTTCCCGCCTCCTGAGGAGGGAGGGGCGGACCCCACCTGGGATTGGGGTGCCCTTTGTCCAGGGACTCAGAGTCTGGCCTGTGCAGTGCCGCAGGGACCCCCTCTCCGGGTCACCCAGATTGGGGCCTTGCCTCCCCCACAACCCAGGCTCCCCTGGGAGTCTCTCATCAATCTGTCACCTGGCTCCCCCGCCTCTCCGCCCCAATACCAGTCCCAGAAAACTCTTCCCCGTCCCAGACCTGGCTCTGCCCCTCCCTCCCTCCAACCTCCATGGCTCCCCAAGGCCCCAGCCAAAGCCCGAGCTGGAGGTTTCCCTCCCTCCAGCCATTTCTCCGTCACTCCGGCCTGTGTCAGCGCCAGCCCTGGCTGACACCCTCATCCTCCCTCCCTGCCAGGCGGTGCCCGGAGACCCCTCCGCAGAGCTCACCAGCCCGTCCACCCTCTCTGGGTGCTCCCCCCCCCCCCCAGGGGCCAGGAAAGCTGGAGAGGCAGAGCTGCCTGCCTGCCTGCCCCAGTCCCTCCCGCCGGGCTGTCCCCGCTGCAGAGTTGATAAGGGAAGCGGTGAGGTGGCGGTGGCTGGGAGGGTGAGGCAGGCAGGGCCCCTTCCCTGTTGTTTTTATTAACGCTGGTCTCTGAGGCAATCAGGACATTCCCAGCCGCCCGCCCGTGGGGAGGGCTGGGCGAGGGCGGGAGAGGAAACGGGTGGCTCAGAGCATGGAGGGGGAGGCGACCAGCTGCTGGACTGAGAGAGGGTGGCAGGTCACGGGGCCTTAAACACAAAGCAGGGCGTCCTGGGCCCCCCAGCTGCTGGGTGAGCCTCAGCAGGTGAGCCCTGTCTGATCCCGGCCGGGACCCTGAGAGCAGAGAGAGTCCTGTGTGGCTATGTGAGGAATGTGGGGCGGTTTTGGCCTCCCGGTGCCCTTTCTGGATGAAACTGGTCCCCTAACATCCTGGGACCTTCAGACTCCCCAGGAGGGACCCGAGGTCAAGGCAGGTAAAGCAGGGCCGTGAGGGAGGGGGAGCCAGGCCACCCCACACCTCTGCACCCCTGGAGCTGTACCCAGCCAGCCTTGCAGGGTCCCCAGGAACCCAGACCGTGGCGGGGGACCCCTTGGGTCCGGTCGGTGTGGCCGATGGTGAGCTCCGCGGAGAATGGGGATGTAGCCATCTCCCCACCTCCTCCCACCCCGTCTGTGGGCCCGGTGCCAGGAACCCTCCCAGGGGCCGGAGGACTGAACGCGGCCCTGGGACCCTGCACATCTCCGGGCTCCGAGGTGCTGCTGTCGGAGCCGCTGAGGAGCCCTGGGCGGGTCTCTGGGCTCGGAGGCCGCAGGAGCTGGCGCTGTCCTCAGGCAGCCCCCCCAGCACACGCCGGGAACCGCCCAGCCACTGCCCTCAGACACCGTCTGCGGACACACTCCCGCCTGCACGCAGCACACACTCAAACCCTGGCCCTGACCGAGGGCGGGGTCAGGACACGGGGGTGGGGGCTGCGGCCACGCCCACGCCGTCGGAAGCTGGGAACCAGTCCCTGCTCTGGACCTGCCGGGCTCTGTCCCCCTCTGCTGTGCAGCCTCAGGCAACCCGCTCCTCCTCTCTGAGCCTCCTGGCCTCCTGCTCAGCCGCCTCCTCCCGACCTGGTGCACACTCAGCTGCAGTAACACCAGCTCTGCCTCTGCTGCCGCCCGCCCCGCCTCGCGGGCTGTAATCTGAGGTGGGTGCATGCTTTGCATCACCTGTCACAGGCTGCCTCAGTTTCCCCACCTGCCCCTGGCATCCAGGAGTCCTCTGCTACCTCTCCCACGGTGCCTCTGACTGGTGACATGGGAGGGATGAAGACCAGGGGGTTGACAACTTGGGGTGACATAATCCTGGGCAAATCTCCTCAGCTCTGTGGCCCCTGTCTCCCCACCTACACCTGGGCCCAGCGTGGCAATAGCCCACGAGGTTCTCCTGGCAGGAAGCTGCAGGCAGGGTCTGGGGACCTGGTCCCCCTGCCACACTAATGGCCACCGTGCCATGGTACGGCGAGGGGGGTGGCATGGGACCCAGCAGGCTGGCCTGTCCTGCACACCCAGGCTGGCCCCTCTGCCCTGGCCCGCCCGCCCGCCACCAGCCGGCCTCTCGGCCCCTACCTGTGCCTGATAAATGCCCGCTGGATCCCTTGGTCCTAATCCCACAAAGGAACGGTTTGCAGGGGACGTGCCGGGCGTAGAGTAGGCTGCAGGGAGGAGAGAGACCGAGAGCCCGTTAGCAAAGGGGCCGCCCGGGAGCACCCAGAGAGGGTGGCCGCTGCCCGGGGTCACAGAGCACCCGTGCCCTCCCCTGGCCAATCCGGGCGCCCGGAAGAGCCCACAGCCGCAGGCCCCCGGGGTCATCGGGAGGGGCGTCTGCCAGGAGTGAAGGAAGGCACAGGAGGGAAGATCCATAGTTCAGAAACCGCCTGTGAATTATTCAGGGCGCGCCACCGCCCGGCCCATCCTGCTACGGCAGCCTGCATCCCGCACGGGCGCCATCAATTATTGAGGCTATTTTATTTATTAATTTTCCTCCTGCAGAGGCACGGGGAAGGCTGGGGATGTCCATCCACATGTGTATATTTTAATTTTAATTTCGCCCATCCTATCTGTGGGCAAGTGAATAATTCACGGCTGGGAGCCTGTGGGCCGGGGCTCAGACAGGCTGGGCCGGGGGGGAGGGAGCGGGGGGTTCTGTGTGGCCTCGGCCAGGGTGAGGTGAGGGGAGGCAGCGAGGCTCCAGGGCTACGGGGGGAAGCAGACTAACCTTGTAGTTAGGACCCGGGTGACGGGAAGAAGCGGGAATCCATGTTTACTCTGCATCTATTAAGTGTCTATTGTATGCCAGGCACCGGGCACAATCCCACTGAACCCACAGCAGCCTCGCTGAAGCCAACGTGATTATTTCCCCATTTCACAGAGGAGACGGCAGGCCCTCGGCGCGCACCGTCACCGCAGACTCCGCTCTGCGCTCACCGCTGCACTAAACCTTCTCCCTGATCTATGTCACTGACTCGCTCCCCACCGCCCCGCAAACATTGTGACCGTCCCGTTTTTGCAGCTGAGAAAACTGAGGCTCAGAGAGGGGAGGATATTTGCCCAAGGTCACACAGGAAGTGAGTTGCAGAGGCAGGATTCAAACCCAGCGCCCTGCACTGCACCTGGAGTTCAGACAAGGCCCGCCTGTACCCGAAGCTGCCTGCGTCTTGGCAGGCGGTGCTGCTGAGGGCAGGAGTGCTCATGCAAGGAAGGCGCCGCTGGCCCTACAGCTCAGGCGGGGTGAGGCATCTCATTTGGGGAGCGAGGGAGACAGCAAAAAGGGGGTGAGGGGCAGAATGAGACCTCAGGGAAAGCCTGGGGTCTGAGACTCTCTGCTCAACGGGGGCTGCTCAGCCTGAGGACGCAGGACAGATGCTCTGGGTGCTGGGCACTAAGAGGACGGTGGGGACGGTGGACAGCCCCCTCGCCTGCTCTGGCGCCCAGGGAGAGTCCAGGCGCAGAGCCCCTGCTGGTGGGTGGACCCCAGACAGGGAATCTGGGAGTGGCTCTCCAGCCTGGAGCAGCCCCAGATGGGGGGAGGGCATGGGGCCAGCGAGCCAAAATCTGGATCCATATCCAGAGAGTGCAAAGTTCTAGAAGGTAAGGAGACCAACCCAGGGCCTTCTGGGGCCCGGCGGGCAGGTAGGGATCATTTCATCTATAGGTACAGCTCAGCCGAAGTCACTAGCAAGAATAGGGCCTGTGGGGGTCATTTCCCCCAAAATTTGGAACTCTGAAATTTTTATGTGAAATGCCAGGGTTTTAACACAAGAGATTCTCATATCCCACAGAGGGCAGCGGGGGCCACGTCCGGCCTTCAGGACGCCAGCTGGAGATCTTCATCTGCGTCAGCGGCTGCTGCACGGAGGAGGGCTGAGGGGTCTACGGTAAGCAAACGGGGACCCCAGGCCTCTCAGCCAACTGGAGCAGACAGCAGACTCCCCTGAGGTTCCCTAAGGCTGCCCTGGCCCCATGTGGGCCTGACCCTTAGCCCCTAAATGGGGACTCATGGAACTGGCCAGGACCCACCAGGCTGGGCCTGAGCCCCCAGCCCCGGCAGTCGGGGAAGAGGGCGGGGGCCCTTGGGGATGCCCGCCCTGCCACAGGCCCCGCTTCCCCAGTGCTGACAGGGCGAGGCTGGGTCCGGCTTCCTCCCTCGGAGGTGGGTTTGGTGGGGGGAGGGGGGAGAGTGCCAGCCTCGCCAGCCCTGGGGGCGGGGGTGCCAGCATCTGAGCAGAGAGGCAGTGACTGGACATTCTGAGCTGACCACTTCCATTTAACTGGGGGGAACAGAGCGCCACGTGGTTAAGGGGGCGGCACCCCCGCCGCCTGGGGCTGCTGGTCGCGGTCCCGCTGGGGGACAAGGGGGGCGTGGTTGGGCAGGTTTGGGGGGTGCCACGGCCCTGCAGGCCTCCAGCATCCGGGCACTGCACTCCCTGTCTCCTCCTGCAGCCACTTATCCACTCGCCTTCCTTCCACAAGGTGCCGCCTTGTCCTGAACGACAGGGGGGGGGGCGCCCTCACAGTGCCCTGCTTTCCCCGTCACTGCCAGCGCCCGGCCGCCAGCACCTTGCCGCGGCTCTCAAATCCAGAAAGCAGTGAACCAAGAGCTTTTGTGGAAGTTGGGCCTGAGCTGCAGCCACAGGACCACGTTTGATTTCCAAGCACTTCGTAAGACACATGCTGTCAATTCTAACGTCTGAAAAGCCGTTCTGAGCGGCCCAGCCCCACGTGCCCCGGAAGAGAGCCGTGGCCCTCTGCCATTCGGAAAGCCATTTCCAACAGGAGCTGCACGGTGGAAGGCCACCTGAGACATCGCCTGGAGCCCGGCGCGCGGGAGGGGCGGTCTGTTCCCCCAGACTCACCGGTCCAGGCTGCTGGCTGGCAGGGTCGCAGGCCAGCGAGACGAGATCTTTGAGCGGGTCCTGGGGGTTGAGGTGAGGGGGGTAGCGTATGGCTGTGTGAGGGAAGTAGGTGGAGGCCGCCTGGGGCAGGATGGAGGTGGTGGGGAAGTGCAGGGCCGAGGACGGGTGCGGGCTCCGGGCGATCCCTGCGGGGACAGAATGGGCGGTTATGGCTGGGCTCTGCCCGTCTGTCCTCTCTCTGTGACTGCGCTGTGGGCGGCCTGTATCTCGGTGCCTTTGGTAACCATGACGGCAGCAGGGCCCAGCAGGGCCCAGCAGGGCCGGCGATGGCCAGGCCTTGCTGTCAATCACGCACCCAAACTTGCTGACTTTCACGGAAAACCCTCCAGGTTCTGGCATCACCCCTGCTCTCAGAGGTTATGTCCCCTGCCCCAGGCCACTCAGCAAGCGGATGGCAGACCCAGGGGTAGAGCCCAAGCCAGCTGGCCCCACAGCCCACACCCTCACCCTGGGCTCAGTTAGCTCTTTCTAGAAAGGGCCAGGCGGTCCATATTTTCTGAAATTGAGATATAATTTGCATACCACACAGGGGTGGGCAAAAGTACGTTCGCATTCAACGGCTTCAGGAGGCAGTGGGGCTAACCCCAACGGGGCCACTGGAACCAGGCTTATTGGTTTTCAGGGACTTTAAGGATGTGTGAAGAAGGAAGGCCAGCGATCTGAGCTCTTACCAGGCTGCACCGAAGTGCACGGTGGCGAGCTTCTGCGTTAACCACGCTGGCGCAACAGCCATAACCTGCGTGTCTTTTCCCACGTGAACAACTGGAAACCTACTTTTGCCCGCCCCTGGACAATTCAACCGTTTGACACATTCCCACAGCAATGCAGCCAACACAGCCGCCTCTTTTAGAATGCGTCATCGTCCCTGAGAGCCCCGGCCCCTGGCAAACACGGCCTGTGCTGGACCTGCCTGCCCGACTTCCGCAGACACGGAGCCACCGCGGGGCCTCTGGGTCTGGCGGCTCTCACTGAGCTTCGCTTTCCAGGCCCATCCGCGTCGTAGCTGCAGGGCTTCCCTCGTTCTCACTGCGGTGTCTGTTTTCTTCTCTGAGCAATTTAGCCACTTTTACTGCATTCACTCTAGGTCCAGGGCATCACCCCAAAAAGAAGGCCTGTGTCTATTCCCTGTCCCTCCCATCCCCCCCGCCCTTTTCCCTCCTGCTCCTGGCCAGTTAGTATTTTTGGCTTTTGGGGCTACATGGTCTCTGTTGCAGCTACTCAACTCTGCCATCCCAGCCCCAAAGCCGCCACCGAATGGGTATGGTGGGGAGTGTGTGCGGGGGAGGTCAATAAAACTTTGTTTATAAGAACAGACTCTGAGGGCCCTGGTTTGCCAGCTGCTGGCCTACATCACTGCTGATGTTTGCCTGCCTCCCTATGTGACTTCTGCCCTTGTTTGGAACCATGTCATTATCATCACAACGGGCCACAGGGGACATCAGAGAGCGCGTCACAATTTAACTCACTCAGTCCTAATGACGGCCTTGGGAGGGGGAGCCCTGACGCCAGGTGACATTGGGGGGGCCTGGCGCAGCTTACACCGGTGGCTGCCGGAGCCCGTGTCCTCTGCTCTTTGTGTGAGGTTCCTGTCTCAGTGGCCGGGGGAGGCCCCGTGTCACTGCGTGGCCTGTGTGTGTGGCCACATGCCAGGCTTATCTACCTCCTTCTGCGGCCGTCCCACACCTCTGTCTGTCTATGGGTTCTTCAAACGGGACATAAGGGAAGCAGGCTAAGGGGCAAACCACAGGCTGTGCTCTTTCCCATGCAGAGGGGAAACTGAGGCCCAAAGAGCCAGTCATGCCTGGGCGCGCTCTACCACGGCACCGCCAGGTGTCCTCGCCCAGAGGGAGCTACAGCGACAGGACTCGTGCTCAGCCGGCCGTGGGAGGGGACTGACGAGAGAGCCAGCTGCCCCCCGCCCCCCCGGGGCCCGGAGTGCTCACCACTGTGCACGGCTATGACGGGCCGGTGGTGCTGGGTGAAGCTGGAGAGGCGCGGTGAGTCCTGGGGAGACGGGCTGTTGAAAGGTGACTTGTCCATCTCTGTTTTCTTCACCGGGGATGAGATGCCTGTGTGGGGAGGGGCCAGAGGGTCACAGCGCTGCAGGCAGGGTGGCTCCACGCCCAGGACCCCAGCCTCCCTCCCTCCTGAAGGTCCCGCCCCTCTTCCTCCCGGCAGCCTGCGGGCAAGGGGCCGGGTTTATTTTATAGACGGAGCAAACCAAGGCTCACGGTGGAGAAGGGAGCCGCCCCAGGTTTACGGCCTCGATGCCACCACAGGCCCCTGACATGCCCACCTGGCCCTTCCCTTTTCTCATTCCGGAGATGGGCCCTCCCAGGCTGCCCGAGCCCTGGAGGACAGCAGACAGGAGGCCGGGCCCTGGCGAGGACACGGACTAGCACCTGAACCGCGTGTGCTCCCTCGTTCTCACAGGGGAAGGCAGAGAACCCCCTTGGCAAGGTCACCTCGAGGATTAAATGAGATATAATGTGCGAGGGCCTGGCGCTCACCCACCTGCTAGCGTTACTTGGTAACTGTCAACCCTCTGAAGACGGGGCCTCACTACTTCCCTGCCCTGCCCTCGGAGACCCTGACAGCTCAGCTCCCTGAACCTTCTCGGGAGCAAATGAACGGGTGAATGTTGTAAGACGGGCACATGTCGAATCGACGGAGACCCCGGCACAGAGCCAACACTGGCTCAGGGAGCAGCCACCGTCATCGGGATCGAGAACAGACCGCACAGGGCCAGGCACACGTCAGCCCGGAAGTGTGAGTGCCCCTGGGCTTCCTCCCTGCATCCCACCTCCGCCATCTTCCAGATGTGAGAGCTAAGGATGGTGGCACGTCCCCAAAATACAGACCCGGCCCCGTCCCTGGAATCGGGCTCAAAGAAGTGGGGCCTGGAGATGGACATGTTTAGAAATTGTTTTTAAAATTTATTTTAGGGCGAAATGTACCCACTGAGACCCTGATGAGGTGTGACTTCCTTGCCACCAGCACACGGCCCCCTGTTCCAGACACACCTCCCAGCACTGTGGCCACTGGGTGGTGCGGCCACTGGGCGGCGCTGACAGCATCTCTGGCCCCACCCACTTGAGGCTGCCTCGTGTGACAACCACCTATGTCCCCTGTGGGCAGGGTCACCCAGTTAGAAGCCCTGCCCTCCTCTGAGGCACGCTGTCACTGCTGTGGGGTCTCCTGCACACGCTCCCCGGCCTGTCCCGCCCAGCACACCGTCGCACCCCTTCCCGTGTGGCATTTCCACATGGGCAGCTTCCTGTCCTCTCCGACAGCACCGCTTGGGGTGAACAGATCCGAGAGCCAAGCCCTGCTGCCCTTCGCACCCCACGGTTTGAGTGAGCGAGTCCTGGCATGGGGCTGGCAGGGCCTTGGGAGGCAGGGCCGGGCTTTCTCTGGGAGCAGGAGGAGCCGGTGGGATGGAGGCTGTGGGCAGGAGGCGGCTGGCCCTATAGGCTGTGTGTGTGTGTGTGTGTGTGTGTGTGTGTGCCGCGCGTGTGCAGGAGGATGGCTGGCAGGCTTTCTGCTGGTGCGGGCTGTGGCAGAACCAGGTTAGGACTGTCAGATGCTCACTTAGGAGGATTTCCTAGAACAGCCTGTCCTGGATGGAAATAGCCTGGTGTGGACCCGCCCCCTGAGCTTCCTGAGATGGGCCTTTGGGAGGCAGGGCGGGGCATGGGGGAGGGGGAGCCCGGCGGGAGCTGCAAGAATAACCCTTCGTGCTCCTGGACAGGCTCCCGAGGCCTCCCCTCACCCCCCCCCCCCCCCCCCCCGTTTGTTCAGCTCCAGGCCTGTAATGCCCCACTCACACCACTGTTATCAGCTACCACGCCCTCTGTGTCCTCCATCTAAGCCCCGCCTCTCCATTTAGCCTGTAGCACACCACCCCCATCCGAGCAGCCATCTTTCTCTCAGCACACACCTACCGGTCCCCATCGAGCGTGAGTACCCCTTTAAGGGCACACACATGCCTGTCCCCCCGAAGCACACCCTCTTCAGCGGGTAAGCAGGCCCGTGCCCTCCTGTCTGAGCATCCCGCTGTGGACAAGGCCGGCTCCCGCTGCAGTGCCAGCCCCTCTGCGGGTTATTGGAGTGACACAGGGAGGCCACAGGCTGGGGGGGGGTCCGCTCTAGCTGACTGCGGGGTCTCCATCGCCCCCGATCACAGGGTGGCCAACAAGAGTGTGTGGCGAACGGAGCACTTCGTTCTGCTCAGACCAGCCATCAGTGAGCACACAACGCAGGGAGGCCTTGGATGGGGGCAGAGTGACCCCCCGAGCCTGCTCTCACATCATCCTCACAGCTACCCCGCGCAGGGCTTACAGGAGTCACCCCCATCTCACACACATGATGACTGAGGCCTGATGGCAGAACTCACGTGCCCAAGGCCACAGAGTTATTAACAAGTGGTGGAGCTGGAATTCAAATCCAACTCTGTAATTTCACAGGCCACCCTCCGCCGCCCAGGGAGCAGAGGAGAGAGGCGGGGACGGGTTGCTTGCTTCACTCCTCGGATAACCATGTATGTGAAGGGACTACGTCCCCAGAATGGGCCAAAGCAGCAGCAAAAACAAAGCACCCTGGGAGCTGAGCAGAAGGTGCCCTCTTTCTGCCCCACTGGGATGGGTAACCAGGGAGGCCTCAGGAGGAGGTGGCCGGGAGAGAGGGCACTCCGGGCCCAGGCACGGAAAGGGCAATGGCCTGGAGGCTGGCTCCTGGGGCCTGAAAGGTGTGGCTGCAGGGGTGTCGCCTGGTGGGGCTGGCACGATCTCCCCAGTCCTCAAACCTCCCAAGCAACAGAGGATGGCTGCTGGGGTTGAGGGGTTAGCTGAGCACTGCCCTTGCAGCCACAACAGAAGGGAGAAAGTATTCCAATCAGCTTAATCCCCTTCACAAGCAGCTAATTGGGGGCTGTCTAGACAGGAAGCTGGAGGAAGCCAGAGGAGAAAACTGATGATGATGATGATGGTGGGGGGGGGGGGGAGACATACGAATCCTTCTCCCACAGTTGGCTGTGAGCACCTGCAGGGCAGGCACAGGCATACAGCAGGGCTTTTCACTGAGGCTCCACAGGAGGGAGTGAGTTTGCCATCACTGGAGGCAACCAATGGACGCTAGAGGGAGACAGACACCCTGTGACAGTCCCTTCCGACTCCATAATTCCCCATCACACGCCGAAGCCCGAGCAGGTTTTTACCTCGTTCCCCTACTGGTGGCCCTTCGTTCCAGCAGGGCAGGAAAGTCAGACTAAGCCACAGGGACTAGCTCGGACATATCCTTCCGTTTAAAACTTTTTCTTTTTTAAGCTTCCTGAATGAAAAGCTGGGTTCTTTATTTGCAACCGTGCTCTTTCCCTAATCAATAGACTTAAGGCTGTAATTGTACCTCTCAGGGCTGCCGCGGCTCCACCACAGAGGCCACCTTTCAGCTCTAAACAGTGAACACTTTATATGCAAACCGCCTCTTCAATCGCAGAGCTAATGACAAGTGCTCTGCGTTCCCAATCAGTAATAACAGGGCAGACACCGCCTGATATCTGCTCTGCCCTTCTTCCTTAGGTTCAGGACCCCTCCATTTGAGATAAGCACATAATTGCCTAAAATGAGACTACAGTTCCCAATGTCCCCTGTAGCAGGGTATGGCCACATGACTAACTCCGGAGCAGAGAGATACGCAGAAGGTAAGTGTCTCTTCTGAGAATTATTCTTAAAGGGAGAGGACGTGCCCAGTCCTGACCCTTCTCCGTTCCTGCTGCCCGGAATGCAGAAATGACGGCTGAAGGAAGGTCCAGCAGTTGTCTCGGACTATGAGGTGGAAATGAAGATCGTACTCAAAGAAGCCTTACGTCCCTTACTTCACACTTGCTAGGGCTGTCAATGGCTGGACGTTGACTTACAAGAGAAAGGCACTTTTCTCTTGCAAGTAAATGTCCTTTTGAGTTTTCTGTTTTTCATAATCAAACCTAAAGCTTATGGAATACAGCGTCTTATATAGAGACGGGGAACCCACACAGGCAGAACCATAGAGACACTCTGACCCATAAATTAAACCCTAATAATACAGAGACAGGTCCTCCCAGAGTTAGGGACCTGCTCTGGAAGCCCCTACTGTGGAAGGGGGAGGAGACTTGGGACCTCAGATGTGTTAAGAGACTAATTCAATGAGGTGGGAATTTTAAGATTGAGCAACCACAAACTCTTCTGCTTCCTGGACACCTGCCATGTGCTCGAGTTTCTCGACACACAGTCTCCCATTTCCTCCTTCCAGCTTTCTGAAGAAGGAGTTTTTCATCACTCTTGTTTTGAGGATGAGAAAACCGAGGATCAGATTAAGTTACCTGCCCAAGGTAACAAAGCCCACAAAGCAAGGGAAGAGCTGGGATTTGAACCTACAGTTATTGTAATGTTGCTTTTCGAGAATCCTACAGGTATGGACCGATCATTATAAGAAAGCAGACTCTGTAGGGATAGGGAGGAGGAAAAGAGGAGAAGGGGAGGAGAAAACACATCCTAAGGTTTATTGGGTGCTTATTAAGTGCCAGGTCTGTCGTAGGGAACTCAGATGTATTAATTCACTTGGTCCCCACAACAACCTGTAGGGTACTGTATGAATTAACATCCCAATTTCACAGATGATGAAACTGAGGCTCTGAGAGGTGGGGTCACAAGCTCTAAGAACTGGGAGATTCAAGCGTCCAATTCATAACCCTTAACCCATGGGGTGAATTTCTGATAAGGGATAAGAGACTGGATAGAGCGATGCTTCTAAAATTGGGGGGGAGGGAAGGTGGGGCACAGACCCTGTAAAGAATCTGAGAACCGGGGTGCCTGCCCCGGAGGTAAAGCAAGCCTGTGGGCCACTTTGCACACCATTTCCTGAGAGCCACAGATGCTGGCCCACTGGAGAGAACCTCAAGGTGAAAGGGGTTCTTTAGATGAGAATCTTGGTTCCCCAGGGAACTCTTTGGAGAAAGCACTTGGGGAGACGTTATGTAAACAAAGAATCCCCAGGAGCCAGCGCTCAACAGAAGTGAGACTCCATGGAACTGCGGACACCATAACATAGGAACCGCAAGATAAGAGTCTGGAGAGGCTCCTGTGAAGACGAAGGGCAACTGAACGAAATCCCCCTGAACAAGAGCGCTATGAGAAAAGAGAACTGGAATCACACAAGGGGGGGGGGGGGGGGAGAGATCCCCATGGAGATGGGAATCTCTTAAATATAGGATTGCACAGAGGACCCCAGTGAGCAGGGATCCTACATCTCAGGTGAGGTCTATGGCAGACGCTTAGAAGAAACACCTTGTTGATCAGAAGCGTCAGAGTCAATTCTAACGATTGGAAACCCCACAAAGATTGGTCCCTGAAGGGCAGAGAGCAGGAAAGTCAGGCGTGAGAGGGACTCCCTTTATCCCCGCCTGCCTGAGCGGAACCAAAAAGCCCTGGGAACTTGAGCCCGGACTTGACTTCCAGCTGCGCGCAGCCGCGTGACTACAATTCCCGGGAGGCCTCGCGGATCCAGGCCTGCTTCCCGCTCCCGGGCAAGCAAGCAGCGCCTGCCGGAATACGTAGTCCCCGCCGCGTCACCCCGACCGGAAGGCCGTCCCACACCGCCGCCAGCCCCACCTCCTTCCATGTCCTCCGTCCAGTTTCGGCTGCTACTCGTGGGAGAGCTGGGCGAGGTGTAGTAATCGCCGCCGGGGCTGGTGTCTACGTCTTCCTCCATCGAGCCCGATTTGTGCCGCTTGCTCCTAAGGGGCGAGGGAAGAAGAGCGCAGGCCGGTTACCACGGAGACGCGGGCGGAGGCGACGGGCTTTGTAACTTCCGGCCCCGAGGGGGCGGGGCGTGGAGGATGCTCTCGCGAGACCTCAAAGAAGCCCCAAACTTGCAGGCAGTTTTGTTAACACCTGTTTCAACCTGCCTATTGCTTAGAGGAGACACTTGGGGCCATAGGGAGGGAGGGACCCCACTGAGGTCACATGGCAAGAAGCGAGCAGAGGGCTGACCAAAGGCCTGAGGCCTGGCTGGTGACTTGGCCTACTGCAGTCCTCTGAACAACTGGCAGGATTATGATCCCATTTTACAGAGGAGGACACAGAGGCAAAATAGATGTGACCAGCTGAAACCGGTTTGGCTTAGTGAATAGAGCGTCGATCTGCAGACTGAAAGATCCCAGGTTCGATTCTGGTCAAGGGCATGTACATTGGTTGCGGGCACATCCCCAATAGGGGGTGTGCAGGAGGCAGCTGGTCGATGTTTCTCTCTCATCGACGTTTCTAGCTCTCTATCCCTCTCCTTTCCTCTCTGTAAAAAAAAATCAATAAAATATATTTAAAAAAAAATAGATGTGACCAGTCACGGTCACACAGCACATGTCAGCAGGAGACTCATTCCCATGGAGTCTCCAGGTCTGGGCCTGTAGGCCTCAAGCCCAGAGTGGGATGTCAGGGGAAAGAGGCACTTGGGGTTGGGTTCTGAAGGATGAGTAGGCATTTCCCAAGTAGACCAGGAAAGCAGGCGTTCCAAGGAGAGGAATGAATCAGCTGGGGCCAGGTAATGGAGGGCAAAGGGGTCATGAAATGTCCGGAGATGGGGACCTAGGCTCATACCCGCTGGAGGAAGTGCTGGGTAGCGTTCTTCTCATGCCGGTGCTGGCTGGATTCAGGTCATATGCCAAGTGCCCCTGCAGCTCACCCAGTGAGAAGTTAGGTCCGGTTCCAGTCACCACAGGTGCTGCAGAGAGTGACAGAGAGGGGAATGAGGATGTACAGGACTGCAATTTGCCCTAGAGGGGTGGAGAGAGCCCCTTCCCAAACTGGCCTGGTTCTTAATTTGGCCAGAACTGGCTTTATTTAATAGTTTAACCCCCCCCCCTGCCGCTCCCCCCCCCCCCCCCCCCCCCCCCCGGCCAGGCCATCAAGAGAAGCCAAGGTTGTGCTGTGAGGCAGAGGCATAGCCGGGGCTGGAGACCAAGCTTTCCAGCACTCCCAGAGGCTGATCTGGATGGGAAAATGGTGGTCAGGGTTAAGCAAAACTCCCTGGGGTGGACTTCAAATGGGGGTGTCTGAGAGAGAGGGGTGAGTCCCCACAGTAAGTTCATAGGGAACACAAGGGGGCAGGAAGCAAATTGTGTGTGTGTGTGTGTCGGGGGAGCCCTCCAGGGAAGAGAGATGCTGGGAAGAAGGCTCTTCAGCCCCTCCCCCCAGCATATGGATTCTATTTCCTGGGGAGGAGCATGCCACCCTGACCTGGGGCTCCGGGAAGGGCCTGGATACTGCCCTTCCTAGGACCCTTGGCTTGTGGATAGGTAGCTGGAGAGCACAAGGGGAAGAAGAGGGGCGGGTGGGTTCCTTCCCCTTTCCTGAGATGCTTTCCCTCTCGGAGCCTCCATCCCGAAGTCCCTTCTTCTCTCCATCGCCCTCCCTCTGTATCAGCCCCTCCCCTATCCGGGTCCCAGCCGGGGTGGATGGGGTTACTCACTCCGGGACACTTGGATGAGCTCGGTGACACTGAACACACCAGAGGTGACAAAGCTCTCCTGGAAGTCAGTTGTGTCTGGAAAAGGGATAATGGGTGTCAGTGTGTCTGTATCCCTCCTCAACACCCCAGCACTGCCCCGACTCAGGGGGCTGGACCCAGCCTGAGTAGTCACCCCTCCACTCCTGCAGCCCTGCAGAGGTGGGGCTATCCAGCTAAGCCACTCCAGCCAGGTGGCAGAGTCCCGTTACCCTTGCACAGCTGGAGGGACATTCTTTTCTTTAACATCTGCATCCACTTTCCCCTTCTCTGGGGGCCCCATAACCAGCCTCATCTTCATTGGGGCTCTCGGAGCCACAGTAGGTTGTAAGCAGAGGCCGGACCCAGGTCCAAATCTCGGCTCAGTCACCCACTCGGCGGTGATCTTGGGCAAACCCCTTCCCCTCTATACTCCCTAATCTTGAAAATTGGGCCCGTACACCCTGTTGTCCGGTGGCTGAGAGCTATGAACCGAACTGCCCAGGAGGGTAGGCTTGCTCGCTCTGTCTCAGTCACCACCCCAGGCAATGCTGTCCTTCAGTCTCTTTCTCCCTCCAGTCTGGGGGCTTCACAAGGGCGGGGGTTTCTCTGCCCAGGCCCCACCTGGTCCCTGGCCAGAGCCTGGCAAAAAGGCTCAGACCGCAGGCTGAATAGAGGGTCCACAGACAAAAGGTAAAATCCTGCGGCCCCAGAACCACTGCCACCCAATGTCAGAGGAAGGAGCGCTGCCCTCCGGGCTGGGCCGGTGTGCACACAGATGTTCACAGCAGCATGGCGCTTGACCGCCCAACTCGGTGCCCATTGGTGGATGAATGGATAACCGGGGCCCATCCAGACAACAGAATGTTACTCAGCTGGAAAAAAGGATGCAGATGGACTTTGAAAACATGGTGCTCAGTGAGAGTAACCAGGCACAAAAGGCCACATACGGTGCGGCTGATTTTGTATAAAATGTCCAGAACAGGCAAATCCACAGAGACGAGTGAGTTTGTGGTTGCCAGGCGCTGGGGCTGGGGGTGGCGTGGAGCGGGTGGGGAGTAACTGTTAAGGGGGAATGAATTTCTTCTGAGATGATGGAATGTTCTGGAACTAGATAGTGGTGATGGTCACACATCACTGTGAATGTACGTAATGCCACTGAATTGCATGCACATTTTAATCGGGTTAAAATGATAAAGTTTTTCTTGGGTGTAGTGTATCACAATAGAAAAAATGTCACTACCCCTAAGTCCAGCGTGAGGTGTGTCAGGCAGGGGGAGGGCGGGCAGGGGTGAGGAAGCTCCTGGGAAAGGGCCTCTCTGACACACAGGCTCAGAGAAAGCCTCACAGGGAGGGCACATTTCACTGAGACCTCGGGGTACCTCGGGACACAGGAGTTCCCATGTGGGAAGCGCCCAGAACAAGAGCACATGGCACAGGGAGCTGCCCTGTGCGTGCTGGCTGCTCCGGTCGGGATGGTCCTAACTGATGTTTCACCACCTCCTTCCCCGGGGGCCACGAAGTTCCTGGTGGCAAGCATGGCCCGTGCAAAGGCCCTGGGGTCGGAACACACAGTTGGCAAGGTGGAGGCCAACAGGGCTGGAGTGAAGGGAGCTTTCGAATCCTTTCCATCCTTCAGGGCTCTGCCCCCAGCCTCGCTCCTGGGAGAGTGGTCAGAAAGGGCATGGGGTGGGAAGGCAGGAATCGCTAGGCTGTGTGTGTGTGTGGTATGTGTGGTGTGCGGTGTGTGTGCGTGTGTGTGTGTGTGTGTGTGTGTGTTCTGTGGTGCTGTTCTCAGCGGGCCCACGCCCCGAACCGTGCAGGAACCGCAGCCTTCCTGATTCCAGGCTCTGAGCCCCATTTAGTGAGCACCTGTTATCACGCTGGGAACCACAGGGTCACCCCATCCCAGAGGAAGGACAGGGCGGTGGACCCCCAGCGTCCAGGGCAAGTGGCCATGGCTGCTTCCTGCCCACTCGACTGGCCAGCTGGTGTCCGCAGGCCCCCTGCCCTCCCAGCATCGGGGTTTCCTGTTTGTCTGGCTCCATCTCCAGGGGACTCCCCGGCGGGGGGAGAGGAAGTGATTTCCTCTGCCAGACGGAGCTCCTCAGGGGACCAGGCCAGAGCGTGCAGCTGCCTGGCGGCCTTGCACGTCTGAGTGAGAAGGAGGCCCCGGGATCCCAGGAGGCCAGGGAGGACTCTGGCCACAGATGGCCAGTGAGGAGCGGCCTGGGAACCTCCTGGAAGCAGCCGGCCTCCGTGGGCATGGCTGGGCCGGTACATCCAATGGGCATGATGCCCTCAGATACTGGCCCGCCCGCCCTTCCTCCCTCCCTCCCTGTCACCCTCCCTCCCTCCCTCTCTCCCTCCTCCCAATCTCTCCAGTTTCTCTTTTTCTCTCTGCTTCATACCTGCCTTCCTCCTTTCTTCCTCTCTACACATATTTGTCGAGTAGCTTCCTGTGTACCAGTCAGTATTCTCGGCACAGAGGACACAATGGTAACCAAGAGAGACAAAAACCTCTGCCCTGGTGGTGCTCCGTGAGGGGAGGGAGCAAACACATAGGCAATCACCAACTTCCTCTGGGGAACAAAGCAGAGGGGGTGGCCGATCCCAAGGGCCGAGGCTGCCTGGGCGGAGGCGCACCTGAGCGGAGGCCTGGGGGGCCTGGAGAAAGCGAGAGAGCGGGTGGCGGCCCAGGCAGAGCTCACAGCACACGCCAAGGCCCTGAGCCAGGATCGCGCCTTGCATGTTGGGAGAACAAGGAGCAGCCCCGTGTGGCTGGGACAGAGCAAGTGAGGGAAGAGGGAAGGGAGCGAGGGAGAGAGGGGAGAGCAGGGAGCGGACGGGTAGGCTGGGTGGGGGCCTTGTGGGAAGGACTTGGGCTCAGCCTCCTCCCAAAGTGGGAGTGGGGAGGGGGCTTTGGGCAGAGGAGGGGGGGACCTAACTCAGGTGCTCACAGGCGCTCTCTGGCCTCTTTGGGGAGGACAGACTGTGGGATTCGGGATTGGAGGGTGGGGTGAGGTGGGGGGGGGGGAGGCAGGGCAGAAGCAGCTTCCAAATCCCTTCCATTCTCCAGGGCTCTGCGCCCAGCCCTGCTTTAGGCAAATCCTCCCACTTCCCACCCCCCAACACAGACCTGACTTTCCTATTTATTGTTAAACACCCACGGGATGCGGGTGCCCAGGGCCTCTCTCGTGGGTGGAGCGAGTGCCTTGGAGCCCAGGTGGCCCTGGGCAGCCAGCCCCTTGACCCCTCTGAGCCTCAGTTTCCTCACTTCAAAAAGGAACAACCCAGCAGCTCCCTGCTGCAGAGCTGGGAGGAGTGAAGGGTTCACGAGCGGTTCACGAGCACCAGGCGCGCACACAGCCACCGGAGCGCACGGGGGCGGGGTGCGCTCAGAAAACGATCCCCAAGTGAAGTAGAGGCTGGGCCGTGCCCACACTCACCCAGCGTGATGGGCTTGCTGTCCTCCTGGTCAGAGCCCATCCCGGCCCGGGGACTGCCGCTCTGCTCTGCGTCTGCCAAGACAGGAAGGAGTAGGTGATGCCGGGTGGCCCTGGGGTCTTCGCGAGGCCCCTCCCTCCCACGGCCGCTGCCCCAGAGGGTCATGGACGTCCGGCCGGGCACCTGCAGACACCGCACCGGTGCCCGGGCTCTCGATGTGCTAGAACGCGGCCTCACGCAGGGCGAGAAGCTCTCCCCCTGAGCCTCGGTCTCCCCATTTGTGAAACAGGGTGAGCTCATTTAACCCCGCCGCAGCCTAGGAGCTGACAGATGGGGAAACCGAGGCCAGAGAGGTGAGTTTTTGAGCCCTGGGGCCCACTCCTCTCGGCCTCTGCCCTTAAAGTCCTAAGCGCTCAGCCCTTAGTCTTGGGGTGCTACTAAGGGTCCCCAGAGAGGGGGCCGAGGGGCATCCCTCTGCAGCCGCAGTGGCCCCACCCACTGCCTGGCTTGTGGGCTACCCCCACCCCAGCACTCGCCCATCCACTTATCTAAAAATAATCAGGCTCCATGGCTGCCGGTAGCAGGCAGACGCTGAGCTCAGCGATATCGGCTCCGGTGGCCTGGACGGAGGGCGATCACGCCAGCTCCCTCTGCAGCCCCACAGCCACTCAGCACCGGGCTCGGGGGGCCCGGGGCCCAGCCCAGCTGGACAGGACCCAGGACCCGCCCTCCGTCTCCCAGAAAGGTGCTGGGAATCAATCAAACGGCAGAGAGAGGGGGACCCGGCCCCACACCCGCTGCCCCTGCCGTGCCCGGAGCCGGGAGCAGTCGCCGTGTCACTGCTCTGTTTTCTCCTTTCACAGGCGCGAGCACCGCCCGGCCTGGCTGGGTTGCGAGGAGGTGACGGGGGATAACACGCAGGAAGCACTCGCGCATACGTGGTAACGTCCTCATTATGGCCATCGTTAGTTTAAAACCCCCAACACGACCGCAGAGACTGCTGCTCCCATTTTACACGTTCCCTCAAATCCTTAAGACGGCCGCCAAGCTGGCACTGTCATTGTGCCCATTCCACAGGCAAGGGACACGGCTAAAACGACGGAAAGGTGCCCACCCCACGCCCCGCGTGCCCTGTGACGAGGGCCACAGTTGAACCTCACACAGTGTGGGGGTCAGGAGCGTTGTTAAAAATCCTGGTAACAGTGGACTCCCCCCCAAAACTGAATTAACAGCTTCCTGTTGCCTAGAAAGCTGACCGATAACATAAACAGCCTGACGCGTCTTTCGTCCGTTATCTGGGCGACATACTGCGCTGCCACGATACAGAAAGCCAGAGAAAAGGGCGTTCAAAAAGGCCTAAAGGACAGAAGACACACATGTCCAGTGTTTACTGGGAGAAATCCCGTGTAGGAGTGGATCCAACCCGAGTTGTTCAAGGGTCAACTGTGTTTCTTCCTCCGTCTGGGCAGGTGGCCAGCCGCCCGACACTGCGCGTGCGTGAGCCATCTGGCTCCGGGGCCGTCCGTCTGGGAGCCTCGAGGAGGTGTGGTCGTGGCGAGGTCACTTCCCCTCCTGGGGCCTCTGCTCCCTCCGTGTTGTCATGGCGATCACAATAACGGCGACACTTCCTAAAACAGTCACGAGCTCCCGCTGTTTGCCGGGCGCCGTGCTCTCGGCTTTGCGCACGTTGTGTGCTGTGCACCTACTGGCTGCCAAGACGGAGGCGCCTGCCCGAGGCCCCGTGCCTCAGTTTCCCACCCACGGATGGATGGGGGCAGCTCCTTCCTGACTTGCCTTTGCAGCCCCGGCCGTGGCCGACTGGGCTGGGCATGGCTGGGCAGCAGCCGAGGGGAGCGTGCCCGGCTCGGCCCTGAGCCCTGTGGCCACTTCCAGGTCGGGCAGCCAGCAGCCCCTCGGAGCCGGCCAGTCCCGCTTGGATGGCCCCGCGGCTGGGCACGGCGGCCGCTCCACTGGGAAGTGCCCAGCCCGGGCACTCATCCGTCGGGCTCCGGGCCTCGGGCACGGGACCCTCTTCCAGAACGGGTGCCCACGTGGGCTCGGCAGGCAGCAGCGCCTGGCCCACACTCCGGCCCGGGCATGTTTCCTGAGCGCCGCCTCTGTGCTGTGGCTTTGGAACCAGGCAGACAAGGCTGCGGGCCGCCGGGACAATGCTCACCTCTCTCTGTGCCTCACTCTCTTCATCTGTGAAATGGGCACAACCACAGCACCTCCCCTGAAGGCTGTTCGTCGGGGAAAAGGTGACAAGGCCACAATAAAGTGCCCCAAACCAAGGCTGGTGTGTAGTGAGCGCTTCATCAGACGGAGGAGGAGCCTCATTACAGTTATCACCAGCTCGGCTGTTTGTGCCGGGGAGGCTTTGTAGCCATCAGAAGCGATGGTGCCAGGCTATGGCTGGCTCTCGTCGGAACCTTGTCTCATTGTCCATTCACTCTGTGACCTCAGGCCAGCCTCACCACCGCTTTGAGCCTCAGTTTCCTCATCTGTGAAATGGGCAAGATGATAGACCCCCACCTCCCAGGGTTGGTTGAGTCACCCAGTTAGCTAATTTGAAGTGTAAAACCGTTGCCATCAAATTGCCAATCAATACACGGTAAGTTTGGGGACAGGTTATAAATAATACTGCGTTTTTAACTTTTGTTTTTAACTGTTCACTGCTAGCATTTACAAGTGCGATTGTTGTTTTTTTTTGTGTGTGTGTGTTAACCCTGTATTTTGCAGCCTTGCTGAGTCTACTTCTTAGTTCTAAAAGCTTTATTTTCTTAAAAAATATATTTTATTGATTTCAGAGAGGAAGGGAGAGAGATAAACATCAATTACGAGAGAGAATCATTGATTGGCTGCCTTCCGCACGCCCCCTACTGGGGATGGAGCCTGGAACCAGGACATGTGCCCTTGGCTGGAATCAAACCTGGGACCCTTCAGTCTGCAGGCCGAACCAGCTAGGGCAAAAAGCTTTATTTTATTTTATTTTTTTAATTCCTTGGGATTTTCTATGTAAACCATGCTGTCCTTTGCAAATAAAATAGGAACAGTCTTATTTTTTCCTTCTTAATCTGCACGCCTCCGACTTCCTTTTCTCGCCTTCTTGCCCGGGCCAGGCCCTCAGGCGCAATGGTAACGAGCGGCGGGCGGCGGTGGTGCCCTCCCCTCGCTCCCGAGCCCTCGCCGCGAGCCTGACGTCAGCCGTGCGTCTCTGCGGGTCCCTTTATTCGGGTGAGGAGACCGCTTCCTTTTCCACGGTCCTGGGAAATGTTTCTTTAACTTAAACAAGTACAATTCCTTAATCATACGGTGATGTACGTATATGCTATCTCATGAAAGTATTCTTACGTTTAACTTTCAGACTGTGGTGAAGAACCTCACATAACATTTAACCATTTCTCAGCGCACAGCTCAGCGGGATTACCTACTTCACCGTGTTGTACAACCATCCCCGCCGTCCGCATCCAGAACTCCCTCCTTTTCCCAAATAGACACTGTCCCCACTACACAGGGCTCCCCGCCCCAGCCCGGCACTCACCACGGCTCTGTGTGTGCGACGTGGACTCCTCTCAGACAGACCACGCGGGCGGAACCACACGGTGCCCGTCCTGCGCCTGGCTCACCTCCCTGAGCACCTGCTCTCCGGCCCGTTGGCGGGGCGGCCTGGGCCAGGACCTCCTTCCCTTTCAGGATGCCATCTCATGTCTAGTCATGACTGAAACCTCAAAACGTGTCCCACCCACCCGCCCGCTGACCGCTCGCCTGTCATCGGGTCAGCGTCTAGAGCCGTCTACAGGAGAGCCACTCACCACGTGCGACTTTGCATTGAAATGAAACGCATTGAACACAGAATCTCTGAACACCGGTGGCACTGGTCACCTTCCCGTCCCCAACAGCCACGCGAACGTGCTGGTGGCGACCGAACTGGCCGGAGCTGAACGCTGCAGCGTCCCTGCCATTCCGCGGGCGGAGCCGCTCCGGGCGGGCGGGTGTTCCGTGGAAAACGGGAGGGAAGGCACAGAGCGTTCCTCTCCTCCCCTGTGCTCGGACACCCAGCCCTGCGACGCATCTTCCTCCCGTCCGCACAGATGCACCCACAGCAGATAACGCCTAGAGGCTGGCTGGTGTCCAACGCCCCGGCATCCGGGCTCCCGCCGTGCTAAGGGCTTCCTGGAACCATCCGATTAAATCCACCCAGTGGATGGAGTGGGTAAACTGAGGCCCAGCTCAGCGAGCCCATTTCCCAAAGGTGAGATCAGAAGTTGCCTGCCTAGCAGAGAGGCTCTTCACCGGGGTGATGCTGGCCCCCAGGGGTGATGTCTGGAAAAAAGTCTGTGCCAGTCACAATGGCATGCTCCTGGCATCGAGGGAGGGGGGCCAGGGACGCTGCTCAACACCCCACAGTGTCCAGGGCAGCCCCCCCACAAAGTGACCGGCCCACAGCTCAGCAGTGCCAAGGAGGGGACCCTTGTCTGAGTCTGCCCATTCTCAGTGGGGCAAATATTGGTTCTTGGGGGCGATATAAAAGGATTAGAGGATTTTGCTCTTTTTATGTATAAAATATAAATCTATGTATGGATACAGACACACTGCATATATAGGTATAATAATATCTATTTAGCAGATATTAAAATTTCCTGGGGTGAAATGATTAGGGAAAAATGTCTAAAGGCTCTGTTGGGGAGGTGATCTTGGGAAAAAAGGGCCAAGTCCGTTGTAAAGGGCTGTGAAGGAGACAAGGGACAGAAGCCGTGTGCGACCTGCCAGACCCACACGTTCCCTCCGGCCTTCACTGTGGAGGAGCCTCTGTTTGCTCACCCGTAACTCAGAGCGATCAGTGCAGGAGGCAACTGATGGCTGTTTCTCTCTGCCACTCACTCCTCTCCTTCGCCCGCTCCGTGTCCTCTGGGTGCCGAGTGCCCGGAGGACACAGCAGGGACCAACACGGACAAGCCCTGCCCTGGAGCACCGCCGTCCTAATGGGGAGCAGCAGGCCGTGAGCGAGTCCTCGCTACACCAGGCGGAGGGCGGCAGCTCTGCCCGGGCACCGGAGGCCACGCACCCCGGGAGCCGGCGGCCCGGCCCGGGGGTCGCTCCTTTTCGGGCGGCGCAGCCAATGGTCACACGTAGCCGTCATCCCCGCGGCGGTGAGGCCCCCGTGGACTCATTTAAACTTTAAAGCTCCCCTGAGAGACGCGATCACCTGCCCACTTTCCCGATGGGGAACGGACGCCTCCCCGCAGCAGCCCCGGCCCGGCTGACCCTCCCCCCGAGGAAACGGACACAGCCGCCTGCTTCTACTGCTCCTCCCTGACGCCAGGACAGCGACGACGCTGCTGGCGACCCCACCCCGCTCTCCGCTGCCAGCCATCCAGTCTGGCTCAGAGGGCATTGTGACGGGCACGCCGTGAAGACCAGGGCAGGACGGCGCAGCCGTGAGCCGAAGCTGATGCTGTCAGCGGCTGAGCGGGGGACCTAGGGGCGTCCCCAGAGGGGTGAGCGCAGTCCCTGGGCGTGGGGTTCTGCGGGGGAAGGCATTGCTGTGGAGCTCTAGGGCCAGGGCGGCACGTCCAGAGCCCGTAAAACGCAAGGGGGTCTTTTATTTTTTATTATCGATTCTTTTACAGAGAGGAAGGGGGAGGGATAGAGAGTGGAAACATCGATGAGAGAGAAACATCCATCAGCTGCCTCCTGCACACCCCCTACTAGGGATGAGCCACAACCAAGGTACATGCCCTTGACCAGAATCGAACCTGGGACCTTTTAGTCCGCAGACCGGTGCTCTATCCACTGAGCCAAACCGGTTTCGGCTGCAATGGGGTCTCAGGAAGAGGCAGCCGGTCACAAACTCATCGAAACTTGGGGCATCTTCTGGAAGCTCAGGCTGCACCCCCGATCCTGGGCCTGGGCCCCAGCTCTGGCACAGCCTGGCATGGGAACGTGGACCACTCGTGTCTCTCTCCCCGCTGAGCCTCGGTTTTCCCCATCTGGCAAGTGGGCATTCTCAATTGCTCCCTGACTCTGTGGGTTTGAGAACTGCAGAGCTGCAGGAGGAGAGGGCCAATCACAGGCCAGGGGTAAAAACTGTCTGGGGGAGGGCATTCTGCCAAACTCACAGGTTAAGTGAGGTCTGTCCCTCCTCTCTCCCAGCCCTCCAGGCTCCCACCTCCCTCCGTGACAGTCCAAGTCCTCCCTGCGGCCCACGAGGCCCTGCACCCTCTGCCTCGGCCCCTCCCTGCCTTCGCCTCCTCCCTCTGCCCCTTGTTCCGGGGCTCCAGGCCCACAGGCCTCCTCCTCGCTGTTCCTCCACACCCCGCTCACTTCGCACGGGCTGTTCCCTCTGCGTGGAACACTGTTCCCTCCGTATCCACCGGGCTCACACTCTCCCCTCATTCTGGAACCTTCCTCACAGATGCCCTCAGACAGACACACAAGGCCCTCCAGCAGCAAGCATGGAGGCAGCTAAGCACATGCGTGCGTGCATGTGAGAGTCTGGCCCACAACAGCAGCTGTAATTCAAGTGACATCCGCGTCTGGCTGGGGCGCAGGCGCGTGGGCTGTTCCCGCGCAGCTGGAATGTCACCGCCCCCGAGCCTTCGGCTCAAACAAACACACGGGCACGGCCACAATAGAAATGCAACCTGGATCCTGCCGGTGGGAGCGTACTCACTGTTCTTTCCTGTCCGTGGCCACGAGCCCAAACTCGGTCCGCCCCAGCCCATGACGAAGGCCCGCCTGCCCGGATACACCCACCCCCGGGCGCCTGATCACCTCTCTCACCCGGTGGCTAACACTCCGGCCGCTCCCAACGGGGAGATCAAGGCGCCACTGGCACTGATGTCACAGATGCTCACCGAGCAGCGCCTGCTTGCCAGGCATCGGGAAGATGGCAGAGAGCCAAGGGAGGAGAGACAGACAGGAAAAGAACCAACAGAAGGAGGCTGAGATGATTTCACATGTTCCTATGTTCCACAGAGGCGATGAAACTGGGTGAGGGGACAGAGAGTGGCTCTGGGGGTGACTTTCCAAACAGGAGTAGGGCAGAACCTCTCTGAGGAGGTGGCATCAGTGCCGGGACTTAGGGACGGACAGAAGCCAGCCGTGCGCAGAGCTGGGGCAGGTGGTGCAGCAAGTGCAAAGGTCCTGGGGCAGGAATGAACACGGGCTGCTTGGAGAAAGTGGTGAGCAAAGGGGGTCACGGAGGAGAGAGGCTGGGCCCCTCAGGGCCATGAGGCTGCAGTGAGAAGCGGGGTGTTATTCTCAAGCACCGTGAGGAGTGATGTGACTTGATTTGTGCTATAGTTTTAAGTGCCTGGTGAGGAGGATGTGGAGAAAGTGGAACCCTCGTGTACAATGGATGGGGATGGAAAATGGTGCAACCACGGTGGGAACAGCTCGGAGGTTGCTAAAAAACTTAAAACACTGAGCCCTAGCCGGGTAGCTCAGCTGGTCAAAGCCTCATCCTGATATGTCAAGGTTATGGGTTCAATCCCCAGTCAGGGCATATACAAGAATCAACCAACGATGCATGAATAAGTAGAACAACAAATCTCTCTCTCTCTCTCTCTCTCTCTCAAAACCAAATACATAAATTAAAAAAAAAAAAAACCAACAACTTCAAGTGAGACACAGAATTTCCTTATGACCCAACTATTCCATTCCTATGTACAAACCCCAAAGAATTGAAAGCAGGGGCTCAAACAGGTATTTGCACACCGATATTCATAGCAGCATTGTTCACAACAGACAGAAGCTGAAAGCAGCCCAAGTGTCCATCGGCAGATGAATGGATACACACAATGGGGTCCATCCAGACAGTGGAATATTACTCAGCCTTAAAAAGGAAGGATATTCTGACACCTGCTACAAGGTGGGTGAACAGGGTGGACACTGGGCTCAGTGACGTAACCCAGACACAAAGGACAGATACTATGTGATTCCACTCACAGGAAGTCTGTAGAGGAGTCAGATGCACAGATCCAGGGAAGTAGATGATGGGAGGCAGGGGCCGGGAGAGGGGGCAGGGAGGCAGTGTTTAGTGGGGAAAGAATTTCAGTTTGGGAAAATGAGGAAGTTCTGAGGATGTACGGTGGGGACAGCTGCACAAGGTGAATGTACTCAAAGTCTTCCTTTACACTTAAAAGCGGTAAGCTGGTGAATTTTATTATATACTAGTGGCCCAGTGCACGAAATTCACGCACGAGGGTAGGGGGTGTCCCTCAGCCTGGCCTGAACCCTCTCCAATCTGGGACCCCTCAGGGGATGTCCAACTACCAGACATCCATCTTGCAACCTGGAACTGCTGGCTCCTAATAACCACTCACCTGCCTGCCTGCCTGATCTCCCCTAACCATTCTGTCTGCCGGCCTGCTCACCCTCAACTGTCCCCCGACACACACCAGCCTGATCACCCCCAACTGCCTCTGCCTTGGTCCCGCCACCATGGCTTTGTCCAGAAGGACATCCAGAAGGTCTCCTGGTCTAATTAGCATAATGCCCTTTTATTAGTATAGATATTTTACCAAAACACACACGCACGCGCACACACACACACACACACACACACACACACACACACAGTCTCTGGCTGTTGAGTGAATTCTGGATTCTTGGGTGCTGAATTCAGAGGAGGGGTGGGCAGGCGGCCCGGGTGATGGCCTGGGGATGGACAGAGGGGTCATGTCTGTTTAACCTTTGGGATGTCGGAAGCACAGGGCTTTCTGAGACGATAATCACGCGTGTCTAAAACCTGGCAGGATCCGGAAGAGCCGGGCGTTCCCACTAGGGCCGGCGGCTTGTCTGCTGGACCGGCACCGGCTGCCATGGTGAGCTCACCTGGTTTATTTTCCAACCTTCGCGGCCTTCCAAGAGCGGCTGGCTTTGCTGGGCTGCCACGTCTGCCTCTCAGCGCCAGCCAGCGAGAGAGAGAGCCAAAGCCAGGCCCTGGAATTCCCAGCTCCCCGTGTCACCAGCCATTTTTAAACATTAGCCAACGGAGGCCTCTGTACACGTGACCTGGCCTTCATCTTCCCGCCACACTCCTCCCCGGCACCTTCCCTGCCCCTCTCCCTTTCCGGCAAACTCCAGCCACCGTTCCCAGCCTGTTTTGACATCTTTTTGGGAACACCCTCCCCTGCTTCCTTTCCCAAACCTTTGTCCTAGTCCCCGTCACACTGGGCTGTGTTTGAGTTTATAATTGTATAAAAGTCCAAACCCTTTCCCGGGGCCCACATGGTCCTGTAGGACCTGCCCCTGTACCTTTCCCGCCCTCACCTCCTCCCTCTCCCCCACCTGCTCCCTCTGCAGCATCCTCACTGTTCCTCCGACACACCAGGCACGGCCCTGCCCCAGGGCCTTTGCACATGCTGTTTCCTCTACCTGGAACGCCTTTCCTGCAAATGCTTGTCTGGCTCCCTCCCTCACTGGTTCAGGTGTCTGCTCAAATATGGTTTATGCGTCCACAGGGCCAGATTCTGGATCAGAGCCTGACGCTGGAGACGTTCAGTCACTGACTTCGTGTCCCTCCCAAGAAATGTGAGAGCAGATTCCTGTACACCCAGCTACGCTACCAAGTGCTGTGTCCGGGTGTCTCCACCCCCATCTCATCCCAGTGTCTGTGCAAACCCAAGCCTCAGGGGAAACTGTGGTTCTTTCCCTCAACACGTGCACCGAGCGCCTGTGTGTGCGCGGCAGGCCGGGTCCCAGGCTGCAGGGCCTCAGCAACGCACAGAACACACACCAAGTCCTGCCCCACGAGGCTCTCCGGCCGGCTTCCCCCTCCCACCCCCCAAGGAGGGCCAGGGGTGGAGCCACAGCATGAAGGCCCTGGGCTGGCCAGCAGCCGGACTTCCCTGGTGATGTGGCAGGAAGAGCAGCACCAAAATGCCGGGAGCTCCGAGGAATTTCCTGGAGACACCTCCTCCCGCCGGGAAGCGGCAGCGAGGCCCCGGGCCAGCAGCCCGTGTGCAAGCTCAGCAAGGCCTCCCGCCGAGGGCCTGGCCCCCCTCCCAGGGGCTGCGGGCAGATCAGAGGGGAAGGGCCGGAGGCCAGGCTCCGGGCACCACCTGCCCCTGCCCGGCCCGCTGACCGGACGTCCGCCTCCCGGCTCCCTCCTTCCTGGCCGCCGGCTCCGAGTCTGGACCACACTTTCCATCTCCCTCTCCCCGCGGCCTGGGCCCGGGCCAACCTGCCGGGGAGTCACTTTCAGAGAAAAGTTTCTTTTTCTCCCACCGGCTGGCCCGCCGCCTGCTCTGCCCGTGCTTGGGCCGGACACCCCGGCCGGGTCAGGCCGTGGCCGTGCACTCCGCGGCCGGGGCTGGGCCGCCCCCCGGGGCCTGGGCCTGGGCCTGGGGCCAGACTCGGGGTGCCAGGGGGTGCCCTCGGGGTGCCGGGCCCGCGCCAGGGGGTGTCGGGGTGCCCGGCTGGCAGCGGGCAGGCCCCGGGACGCAGGCCCACGCGACGAGGCTGCAGGCACCGGCTCGCCCGCCCCGGCCGCTCTTGGCAGCCGCTCTGCTGACATCACCCTGCGGCGGCCATTTTCCCTCTCCCCGGCTCCGAGGGCCGGCCCGGCGGCCATTTTGTGCGGCGGAGGCGCGGGCACGGCCAGGGGGGCCCCGGAGGGACTAGGGGGGCCCGTGGGCGGCCTCCGGGGGCCCCACGCTGCGCCCGGAGCCGTGGCCGCCGCTCGGCACCCAGGCCCTGGGTGGCACCGAGGATGCGGACAACAAGGTTAAAAATACCCCCCCCCTCGTGTCCGATGTGTCAGCACCGGGAGGGGCCGCCCCGAAATAACCCGCTGTTTACACTGGGAGCGCATTCTTGGCGCGGCCCGGGCCTCCCCGCTGCTGGGAGGGCGGCCGCCCGGGGCGCGTGTGCCGGTCCGCTCCCTGTGCGGCTGGGGTGTGTGTGTGTGTGTGTGTGTGTGTGTGTGTGTGTGTATGGGGGGGCGGGGTGTGTGTGTGTGTGTGTGTGTGTGTGTGTATGGGGGGGCGGGGTGTGTGTGTGTGTGGGGCGTGTGTGTGTGTGTGTGTGTGTGTGTGTGTGTATGGGGGGGCGGGGTGTGTGTGTGTGTGGGGGCGATGGGTGTGTGTGTGGGTGTGTGTGTGTGTGTATGGGGGGCGGGTGTGTGTGTGTGTGGGGGCGATGGGTATGTGTGTGGGTGGGGGGGGCAGGGTGTGTGTGTGTGTGTGTGTGTGTGTGTGTGTGTGTATGGGGGGGCGGGGTGTGTGTGTGTGGGGGGGCGATGGGTGTGTGTGTGGGTGTGTGTGTGTGTGTATGGGGGGCGGGTGTGTGTGTGTGTGGGGGCGATGGGTATGTGTGTGGGTGGGGGGGGCAGGGTGTGTGTGTGTGTGTGTGTGTGTGTGTATGTATGGGGGGGCGGGGTGTGTGTGTGTGTGGGGGCGATGGGTATGTGTGTGGGGGGGCAGGGTGTGTGTGTGTGTGTGTGTGGGGTGCGGTGTGTGTGTGTGTGTGTGGGAGGCGATGGGTGTGTGTGTGTGTGTGTGTATGGGGGGGCGGGGTGTGTGTGTGTGTGTGTGGGGTGCGGTGTGTGTGTGTGTGTGTGGGAGGCGATGGGTGTGTGTGTGTGTGTGTGTATGGGGGGGCGGTCTGTGTGTGTGTGGGGGGGCAGGGTGTGTGTGTGGGGGGGCGATGGGTGTGTGTGAGGGGGGGCGATGGGTGTGTGTATGTGGGGGGGTGGTGATGGGGGGCCGGAAGCCGCTGTGGCCACGCTGGACCTGGTGGCGGAAGCAGAGCAGCCGGCCTCTGCCCAGCTGGGCCTTCTGCCCCCTCCTCCAGGGTGATGGGGTCCGGCCACTGGCTGCAGCCCCCGGAGGCGGCCACGGGGCCGGGGCCGGGCAGCCCGTGTGGCTCAGGGCGAGCCCTCCCCGCTCTGGGCCTGGCACCGCAGTGGGAGCCGGAGGAGGGATCCCAGCCCCCCTTCGCCGAGGAGGGGGAGCAGACACCCTGGCCCCTCGCCATGCCTGTCTCTTTCTGCAGAAAGCAGATGTCGAGCTCACGCACATGAGGTCGCTGGACGCTCGGTTTCACAGAGGGGGGCGGCTGCCTGGCTGGGAGGAAGGGGCTGCCCGGCCCCAGGGGCAGGATGGGGGGGGGTCACCCAGCCGCTGTGGTCCTGGTGCCCACGTGGTTGACCTGCTGCCTCTAGAGGGCCCTCCCCTCCCCTCCCCACCCCTCCCACCGGCTGTGTTCCCGGAGCAGGGCGCAGAGTGGAGCAGGGCACAGAGTGAGTGTCAGTGACAAAGTCGCTGGCGCTCTAGATGCTTGAAGACGAGGGTGGTTATCTCAGCAGCACCTGGCATACAGTAGCACCCAACACATGCTCACTGAGAGAGTAATCTGGATCATGCCCATATGGCCTGGCATGCAATATATGCAAAGTAAAGGCGTGTTGGACAAAGGAATCCGAGGAACGATGGGAAAATTGGGGGGTATTCAGAGGGAAAGACCGGGTTTAGGGAGATGTCAAATCCAACCAATAGTGACAACAGGCCCAGGTGTGAAATGTGACCCCAGCAGTGCCCATCCCCATCCCCTCAGTCCTTTGAGGACCAGCAGAAACCCTCTTTTGAGAAGCCGAGCCAACTGCACCAGGTCCCAGATGTCAAAGGGAAGGAATGGTGGCAGGGGGAGCCCGAGGAAGGGACTGGAACCGGGCCTGGGGGAGGGGGGGTGGGCAGGAAGACTTCCTGAAGGAGGGGATTTCGAGTTGGGGCACTGATGTATGAGTAGGAGTTTGCCAGGCACAGAATGGGCTTGTGGGGAGAGAGACTAGTGTATGAAAATAATGGTAACAACCACTCTCATTTATGGAGTGCTTATATGCCAGAACTACACACCATCCCGAGACCTACACACAGACCTATCGCCGGCAGAGGAAGCCCTGGGAAGGGAAGCAATTGGCCTGAGTGCACACAGAGAGGCAGCTGCCTCGCTAAGTGTGTCTGCGTCTGACGGACGGAGAGGGTGCACAGGGTCTGAGATGGGACCAGCTCCTGCCCTCCTCCTGGGCAGGTGAGGCCAGGCCCGCTTCTCCAGAGCCAGACGGGGGCCGCAGTTCGTTCCTGTGCCGAAGGGCTTGGATACAGGAGGAGCCCAAGGAACCTGGACACCCCCGGGAATCTCTCTCCTCTTCTGCCAAAGCTAAAGGAAAATTGGGGGGCGGCCTCCCTCAAATGTCTCCCCAGGACCCCAGGAGGATGGTCTGCAGGCTGGCCAGATAAACCCTTGCAGCTTCTTCCCGGTGCCCAGAGATTCCTACCGACCCAGCCATGTGCCCATTTCACAGATTTGGAAACGGAGGCAAAAGGAACAGCTTGGAGCCAAGCCATCTGTTCTTGTTTCTTGGGCGTAAGAACCACGTGGCAAGACCGCTCACGGCCTTTCTTTGTCCCTCATTGGCTGCTGACTCCAGGCCAGTCTCTGGCTCTCTCTCTGGGTCTCAGTTTCCCCAGCTGTCCCACGGGACTGAGACCCCAAAACGTCAGCCCAGACACCTTTCTGAGCAGGAATTTGGCTCGGTACTCCTGGGGCTCTGTGGCTGTGATCCCCATTTTACAGGGACAAAACAGGGTTCAGAGGGGAAGTCAGCCACCCAGCGAGTATTGTGGGTTCCGATGCCAGGGAGCTACCTACCTCCCCGCCAGCCTTATTGCTGCTGATCACTGAATTGGCGCCTACTGTTTGCTAGCTGCTCACCGTACCCGCTGAACAATGACAGACTGTCACTCCTACTTCACAGAGGGGGAAACGGGCGCGGGGTGGGGCAGCAGCTGGTCCAAGCTCACCTGGCGAGACTGGGAAAATGGGGAAAACAGCGCCTGTGCAAGTGAAACTCCCAGCGTAGGGCCGGGCAGCTGGCAGCCGCCCATCGGCCGGCCCCGAGTCCCAACTACAGGCGGCCTGGGTTCCACATCCCAGCTTGCCCTCTAACAGCGCTCCGATCCCAGGAGTGTCCCTGGGTGTGTCTGGGGAGCCCTGCCCTTGCTTTGCTCCTTCCTTCCTCGCCTATTCTCAGGCAGGTGCTGCTCCAGATGGGAGGCAGGGCCAGAGGCAGGAGGGCAGTGCCAGCCCCAGAAGGAGTGCGATTCCAGTGACTAACCTGTACGTTTCCGCTAGGGCCAGGCTGCCAATCGCAGTGAATTCTCATACTTTGAAATCTGCCTCTGCCTGGCAGGCCCCCGTCACCACTGGCCTGCGTCAGGGAAGGGGCCTCGTCCTGGCCTGTCTCTGAACTAACTGCCTTCCTCTCCCCCTAGAGTCCACCCTTTCTGCTGTGGCTAGAGGGCGCCTGTGAGCCCCTGAGTTAGGTCCAGTCCCTCATATGCCCAGAGCCTTCCAGGCGCCCACGTCCCTCCAGGTCAGAACCCAGGTCCTCCGTGGCCCCTTCGCTTCTCCACCCTCACATAACTCCCCTCTCCCTCTCGCTCACTCTGCTCCGGCCACATGGGCTTCCTCGCTGGGTTCCTCCGATATGTCAAGCTGGACTCTGCCCCAGGGCCTTTGCATGGGCTGTGCCCTCTGCCTGGAGTGTCCTTCCCCTAGTTCTTCACACGACTGCCTCCTCCTCACCCCTCAACTCTCCGCTCAGATGTCAAATCCGCAGACAGAACTCCCCCAAATAGGCCATCACTGTTCCCTTGCCAGCCTTTATATTTCTCCGTAGCCTTATGAACTGGTGTTAGTTTCTGATTGTTTATTTCTTGCTCTTTGTCCACTTCCCACAACAGAATGTGAGCCCCGTGAGGGCTGGGTTTTTGTCTGCGGAGTCCACGGTGGTGTCCCCAGGACCTAGAAGAGTGCTTGGCACAGCAAGTGCTTAATAAATATTTACTGACAACAAGGCAGTGCTATTGGCTGAGCCCTGAGCATGTGCGCGCAATGCAGTCCCAGCCCCTTCGCCTGGTTTCGCTCCTGTCCCCTTCAGCGGCCCCGTGAGGAAGGGATATTTACAGACGGGGAAACCGAGGCCCGGAGAGGGATGCCACTTGCCTGAGGTCACATGGTGAGCAGTTGGCAGGGGTGAGACTCCCACTGTGCCCCACTGCCTTTCCTCACTGGCATCGCCCATCGCCCAGATGGGGAAACTGATACGCAGGGAGAGGAGGGATTAACTGAGCATCCGAGGAAGAGTGGACCAAGCCAGGGCTTTGTGCCCTACTTGACCGACGCACTGCCAGTGTGATGATAAACAACATCAACGACAATAATAATAGTGATGATGACCATGATGGCGTCGGTGAGCACAGGACTGGCCAGGGTTTATGCAGGGCCCTGAAGGGGAGACTCGGGGGACTTGGGTCCCTTTAAGAGCCTCCCCTTCCCCAGCTGGGCCCTGGCCCGCCTCCCTTTATGTAAGCAGGCCAGCTGCCCTTGCATAACCTCGTTACATAAGAAAGCAGGGAACAGGCTTGTCCATCCGGCAGCAACCTGTCCCAGCACCTGTCCTGGGCTGTCTGTGGGGCTGGCCCAACGCAGGGGAGTCATGGCCACCCAGCGTGGCCCTGGGTGCAGTTCGGCCTGGGGGATGCCCTGACCCCAGACTCAGCAGCCTCTGGGCGGGGAAAAAGTGACAGGCGTCTAGCGTGTGCAAGTGGACAGGGACTGTTCCCATTGCTCTGAAGGGGAAACTGAGGTCCAGAGAGGGCAAGTAAGCAGCACGGAGCTGCACAGCCCAGAGTGGAGGGTGGAGGTGGCAGCGTTGGGGTGAAATCTGGGCTTTGTAGCCTCAGCCCGAGCCTTAGTCTCTCTAAAACAGGCCTGCAAGTAGGACCTTTCTCAGCAAGGCTGGGTGTGCAACAGGCACTCAGGAGTGGAACCTTCAGCTTGGTGCTGGCCCTGCTCAAGCACCTCTTTAGTCCTGTCAGCTGGCTCCATCTTTGCTGGCTGCACTCATTCTGCACTGGAGGAAGCTGAGGCCTGGAGGACGGCGAAGGGACTGCCCTGTCCACAGAGCAGGCGGACGCTGCCCACAGGATGCCCAGGCAGCGGGTGCTGTATCATTGCACAACGGGCACGGGGAGAATGCCGACTGTGTACCCAAGTCCTGGCCGGGACACTGTTCTATCTGTTCCCGGAACCCTGAGGGTGGGCACAGGAACCCCAGACACAGATGAGGAAACCAAGGCACAGCAGGGAGAAGGGATAGCCAAGGCCAAGGTCTTCTCCCCTGGGCCGGGGGTCCCTCCCTCTGGCCGCAGGAGGCCTCGGGTCTCTGGGTATGGTGCCCGCCCTCCCACCGTGCACATGAGTCCTTCCATCTTTGGGAGGCGTGGGGCTGGCAAGTGGAGGCGGTCCCTCTCCTCCCCCTTCTCTCTGGGTGCTGGCCCTTTAAGGCAGCAGGCTGCCAGGGCTTGTCCTGGGGTGACCCTAAGGGGCGGGTGTGGTCAGGAACAAGGGGCCCATTCAGCTGCTGCTGCTGCCTCCGGGCAGCCCACAGGCTGGCCTGGGGTGGGAGGCAGGGAGGAGCTGACAAAGGCAGGGAGAGACTAGGGGTGGGCAGAGCAGAGACAGAGACTCAGAGAGAAACCGAGAGACACAGAGACAGAGAGACAGAACGGGGGGGGGGGGGGGCAGCTGCCTTGGCTGCACCTCTGCCTCTCTGGTTCCCCCCGGTGAAGGGACTGAGGCGCACCCAACCCCTAGTGAAGCTCCAGCCCCCAAAGGCGTTTCTTGTCCAGCTGAAGTCTAGGCCCAAACGGGGCCTCCGGGGCCATCAGGGAGGCACCCCAAACAGCCCCTTTCTGGGGGAGTATTGTGGGCCCTCAGAGACACCGGGCCTGGGTTCGAATACTCACTGCCTTTTAGCTGTGACTCTTGGGCCAGTGCCTTTGCCTCTCTGGGCCCCAATTTCTCCACCTGTTAAATGCAGTCAATGATAATTCCCACCTCGGTAGAGTCAGGTGAAGTAAAATGGTGCACACAATTCCTAACATGTACTGAGGGTTTAACGAGCAAAGCCCTCGGTATGCCTGCAGCTCCCTGGTAAGCGCCCCCAAAAAACACAGGCCGACAACCCCTGCCTCCTGCCAGACGTCACCTCTATCAGAGTTACTGCCTTCAACTGAGGACCTACTAAGCGCTCATGGCCCCACAACCACCTCTGGAAACACAGCCAGGGTCCCCTGCCCCACAGCCAATGCACAACAGGCATTTACTGGGCATTAAATAAAGTCTCCATCTCACTCCAGGTTCTCATAGCCACACACCCCCACCATCTGCTCCCAAACCCCCCGAACCGCACGGGGGCTCCCATCCAGCCGCCTGCCCCAAGACTGCCTCAGCCAGTCTGGACAGAGCCTCTGAGAAACTGAAGCCTACCTCCTTCCCCCTCTGCAGGCACCTTTTCTGGAATATTCTGCTCAGTCACCAATGTCTGAGGACAGGCTTCTTCGACTCTGACCTGAACTTTCTGGATCCCCGACTCTGAGAATTCTAGAACCTGCCCCACCCCCACCCCTCACCGCGGGTGTTCCAGAAACCGGCTCAAGAAAACCCCAGAGCCCGAGCTTGGGTGCACAGAAACTCAGCGGAAGGAATTCTGCAACCAGCCGTCTGTGGTCCAGAACACACGTAGGGTTTCCTGGGTGTTGGTAACACCGATACTGGGTGAGATCACCGGGGACAGACCTGGGAGCTTTAGAATCTGTCCCCATCGTCCTAAGAACCCTGTTTGGGAGGTGTGAGGGCTGTTCCCAGATTCTCCATGAAGAATGCTAGAACCCACCCCAGGATGGCCTAGACCCAGCTCATAAAATTCTGGAGCTCGACCGTGGGTACGCAAACATTCTGGCCTTTGCTTACAGACACCCAGAAATCCAGCTTAGGGAATGCTGGGCCCTGCTCCTGGAAGGCCAAGAATACACGCGAGGCATTCTAGATCAGGGGGCTGGCTTGCGGGATTCTGGAGCCATTTCTCGGGTGGCATAGTAACCTAACTTCAAAGCCTTCTGAGGCTTCCCCCTCAGCGCGGTGGCTCTCCCGGGGGCGATGCCGCTCCCCGAGGGCACAGGGTGGTGTCTGGAGATATTTTTGGTTGTTGGTGTTGGAGGATGCTCCTGACATCAAGCTAGGAACGCTGCTTAACGCCCCCCGGTGCCCCGGACCGCTCCCCACGGCGCCAGCAGTGCTGAGGAGGGAAAGCCCTGACCTTCTAAAACCCATTCCGTGCATTCTCGTAGCCTGGGAGCTTTGAGACCCGCCTGGGAACACTCTAGAATTCAGATGTTCTAGAGCTGAGCTGCCCAGCAGGCCATACGTGGGACCGAGTGCCTGAAACGTGGCCAGCTGGAATGGAAATGTGAGCGTGAAACACATGTTGAATTTCACAGGCTCGGGACAAAAAAAGAATGTGAAACATCTCAGTAACTGCTTCATATCGATTATGTGTCAAAATGACACTATTATATTTTGGAGGTCCTGGGTTAAATAGGATAAATTGATAAAATTAATTTCCTCTGTAGGTTGACACTTGTAAGTATTAGATACCAGAAAAATGTTTCATTAGGTGGTTCAGAATTCATGCATTTCTACTGGGCTGTACGGTTCTGAAACTCATCCAGAATCAGCAGCTCTGGAAATTCCAGAATTTGCCCCCTGGAGGATCTAGAAGCCATCTCAGCTCTGGCATCCTATAGTCTCCCAAACCCGTGCTGAAACCCCTTCCTGACCTGCAAGTCATTTACTCTGAGATACGAGGGTCCCTTCTTTCCCTGCCCTGGCACCCCACCAATTGGCCTGGAACAGAATAGACCGGAAAAAGGGCCCTTACTGGGTAACCTGAGCAGGGCCCCACCCCTCTCGGGGCCTCAGTTTCCCCATGTGGACGAGACATCCATGTGTCCCCACGTGCCCCCTCCCTCATCCTTCACCAGCTCTGACCATCTGTGACTTCCTGCCCACGCCCAGCCTAGGGAGAGGGGCTGGCCTGGCAGCTGGTGGGGAGGGGCGGCTGGGAGATGTCCCCAGTTGCCCTCAGCCACCCCTAGCTCCCTGGGCATGAGGCCAGGGTACCAACTGCAGCGCTGTCATGCCAGGATGGCCGCCACAGGTGCAACGTGATGCCTTCCGCTGCTGCCGGCTCCTCGGAGGGCTGGGCCCGGCCTGTGCGGACAAGGCACCCTCATGGGCTGCCTCGGCCTTTCCCGCTGCCTGGCAGGGGCAGGGTGCCCACAGCACCGAGAGCTCCCTGTCTGGGCACTCGCTGTGGGCTGGGAGGGTTCTTTCTCTTAGACGCTGCTGAGCACTGCCTGTACCGACTTCACCACGGAGACGCTCGGAGAGGGGCACTGACACGCCCCGGCTGCCCAGGGGGCAAGAGGGCAGAGCTGGGCCTAGAACCACGATGGCAGGACGATGGCAATGGTTGTGATCCTAGTAACTGTTATTGTATTACCAACACTGATATCACATTTATGAATTATTTGTCATTACATTAGACCTATAGAAAGCACCACTACTTATTAATTATTTTTATTCACAACCAGTAACTTTATAATTGGTGGGGCAGTAGCAATAACGTAGAACTTGCCACTTGCACAGTTCAGTGGCATGAAGCCCACTCGTGCGCCCCTAAGTTCCCAACACTGAGCCGCTCCCACAGACGTGGGCTCTGGGCCTCTGTGTTAGCAGCATCCTCACCTGCAAGTCCCTCTTGGCCACCCCAGCCAGCAGCCCAGAGGCCTCCCCCCCGCCCCCCAATGGCTATAAATACACCATCAGCTGGTGTCTGTGCCTTTGCACTCAGGCGGCCACCTTCCCTGTGCAGACAGGCGGCTGGCACACCTGGCTGCCCGGTCCTGGGAAAATCCAGGCTGCCAGGCGCCCCTCAGCCCTTCCCCTGGAGAGGCGACATATGTGCCCCCGTGGGCAGACTGGCTCAGGGTCTCAGAGCAGAGCTGAGCCTCCCCGCTGCCTCCTGCGGCTGGGCAGAGGGCCCAGGGAGGGCCTGAGCATTTGTTCAGGGCCTCTTGTGTGCATTTCTGGAATCGATTACTCCCAATTCCTCAATTCAGTGGACACTGCTTGTATTCACCCCACTTTGCAGGTGGAAAAACTGAAGCTCAGAAAGGGGATACACCTCACACAGCCTTGGGCAAGCACAGACACAAATCGTATCCATTATAAAAGAAACAGGGACCCTCAGGCGCCGCCCAGGCCACCCTCTGTCTCCCCAGCACAGCACCCAGTGCTGCGATGCAGATGGCCAGGGACAAGAAGCCCGGTCGGTGTGCTCAGTGGTTGAGCGTCCACCTATAACCTAGGTCAAGAGTCAATTCCTGGTCAGGGCACATCCCCGTCCGTCCCCAGCATGGGGCGTGCAGGAGGCAGCCGATCAATGATTCTCTCTCATCATTGATGTTTCTATTTCTCTCTCCCTTTCCCTGCCTCTCTGAAATTAAAATTTTTTTTTTTAATTTAATAACAGAGATCAGAAGATAGGGCAACCTCAATTAGGGGCTGGCTTCCCTCTGTGGCCCACAGGCCCTTCCCTCCTGCCCTCAGCTCCCTTCCATCTAGACCAGAGAGACTGGTCTTTGTCTTAAGTCACACAGCAAGCCAGCGGCAGAGCTGTGGCTGACCGAAGTCCCCTCACTCCAGCCCACAATACTCTTTATGGAGACCTTGGCAGGTTTGGGCACAGCAGGTACATTTGTTGTAGTTGTTAATCATGAGCTCACCCAAGGATATTTTCCCATTGATTCTCCAGAGAGTGGAAGGGAGGGATAGAGACACTCAGAGAGAAACGTCAATATGAGAGAGACACTTCAGTCAGTTGCCTTCCGCAATGCCCACACCAGGGCCCAGGATCAAGCAGGCCATCAAGGCCTGGAACCAAGGTATGTGCCCTTGACCGGAATCAAACCAGGGAACCCTTCAGGGCAGGCGACACTCTATCCACTGGGCCACAACGGCCAGGGCAGCAGGTACTTAATCATGTGGCTCCTTCATTCGCTATGTGCTCAGGGCCGGCCCTTTTTATCATCCGTGCCACTGCGAGGCTGTGGGTCCCTCCGATAACCTCAGAAGTGGTTTTTAGTTTTTTTCTTTTAGGGGTTTTTGAGGACTCCAATTCCGTGGGTTCTAATTCTGCTCTGCCTCTTAGGCAGGCTGCGTGACTTTGGACAAGTGTCTGACCGTCTCTGAATCTCCGTCTCTTTATGGGAAACGGGAGAAGTTCCCTCCCTGCCAGGGAGCTGGAGAGGATTAAGCCGGTTGAAACGGTGGAATAGGCCCAGAACTGGGCACACAGAGGGCACTCAGTATGTGCTCACAGTTCCTATTAACTTTGTTGTCATTACTGCTTCCCGGTTCCATCCAGGAGGAGTTGGGGATCCCCCCCCCCCCGTTTTTCCTGTCCCCCTCCTGGGGGCACCCTGGGCATCCCTCTGCACTGCGAGCTTCCCGAGCTGGCCCCTGCCCACAGCGCCATTCAGGGAGGTTGGCACGGCACAAGGCGGGAGCAGGAGGCTGGCCCAGGGCAGCGTCGGCAAATGGGCACCAGCTGGGCTGTGGCTGGGGCGGGCTGGCAGCTGCCTGGAGCCGGCAGGCCTGGCAGCCCCTCCCCTGCCCACCCCTGGCATGGTGCCCCGCCAGCCTCAGGTTTCTCAAGCCGCCAGAGGGGGCAGGGAGGCCTGGCTGGGCTTCAGGCTTGGGCAGGCGGCTTCCCTCTCTGGGCCCTGCTTCCTCCAGGCGCCTTCCCAAACGCAGGGCAGGCTGGAGAGCAGCAGGCTCACTGCTCCCGGCCTCCCCATCGCCCTCATCACCGCCCTCCCCACCAACGCCTGCGTCCTCTGGGCCGTTCCGGCCCCCGGGCCTTTGCACTGGCTGTGCCCCTGCCTGGTGCACTTTTATTCAATCCCTCCGGCCTCCCTCTCCTTCAGGCTTCATTCATCTCAAACGTGACCTCCGCTAAGAGCTCCTTCCTGTCCGAAGTGCACCCTCCGTGCCCCTCCCCTGCTCTGTTTCCCTGCCATCACATTCTCTTTCACCGAACTGTGAACTGCCAGCCTCTTCATCCCCTGCTTCGGGCACCTCCCACACCAAGTGCACTCGTGTAGCAGGTGGTCCCCAATGTCCCAAGGGGAAGCTCTCATCACCCCTCATTACAGGCCCTGCAGCTGGCCCCGGGCACACACGGTGACCAGTCCCTGGAACCAGGCTCTGATGGCCATGGTGGCGCCAGATGGACGCCTGGGCAGCCAAATTTGGGTCCAAGATGCCCTTCGGCTCTAACAGTCCAGTACTAAAGGAACCTTCTCGTAGCTGCTCTCCACCCCAACATCCCCCAAAATAAACCCCAGGATGGAGGCCTTGGATTCCCCTTTGGGGTGCGGCCCCACGAGTCCACCTGACACCCTTTGGGAGAGGTGGAAAGGCTGGGGGGTGGGGTGGAGGTGGGGGCAGGCCTTGTCCAAGGACAGGGAAGGGCTGATAGGGCAGGCATGTGTGGTGCCTCCGAGTCTCTGAGTCTCTCCATGTCTCTGGGTCCATCTGTCTTTTCGTGTTTGTCTGCATCTGTGTGTGTGTGTGTGTGTGTGTGTGTGTGTCTGCCTGTCTGTCTATTGGTTCTGAGGCCCCACTCCATGATGGACGTGGTACCTCCATTCAGCTGTACAACAGGTGCTCTCCTCCTCATCCACCCTGAACCCCTCCAGAGGCCAACTGAGGCCCGCCCGCACCCCCTCATCGATCCCACGCCCCCAGTCAAGCTGAGCAAAGCAGACACTGCTCCGGCCGATGCTGGGGCCCTCCAGCCCTGGACCCCACACTTCTCTCTGCCATTGGACTGACACCTGCCCGGCCGAGAACAGACTTGACTCTGGCCCAGAACAAGGACCGGGGTCCCGGGGAAAACGGCAGGGAGCTGGGGCTCAGCAGGGGGTCCCGGGGCAGCCTTGGCTGCGAGAAGCCTGAATCCCAGACCCAGCTTGGGAGTGGCCAAGCTGGGATGACTGGCTGCCCATGCTGCAAACCACAGTTTCCCTTCACCCCTTTCTGCCGTCAGTGAGGCAGGCTGGAGGGGGTGCGTCCGCTCAGAAGCTGCCTCTATCCAAATACCACGTCTCCCTTCCTTGGCTGCGTGACCTTGGGCAGTCCCTCCTTGGAGCTTCTGTTTCCTTTCCTGTGGAATAGGTATCACAACGCTTTCTACTCACAGGGTGCCGTAAAAACGGAAGAGAACTGCTAATCCATCAGCAAACACTGCCTAACAGAGAAAGAGGCGCTAGGCGTTGGCGTTTTGAAGCATAAGTAGGAGTTTTCCACACGGGAAAGGCATTCCAGGCAGCGGGAACAGCAGGGGCAGAGGCCCGGCGGTGGGAAATCGTCATGGTAACGAGGGAGCCTTCGCTTCATGCCCGGCGCTTGTCTTCCACAGCTGTGAGCTCCCCATGCCCCCACAGGCAGTTATCTCTGAGCTTCCCGTTTTACAGACGAGAAAACGGGGCACAGAGAAGTGAAGTGACTTGTCCCGGGTCACCCAGCGGCAGGCAGCTGAGGGCTGGAATCCAAGCCCAGTTCTCATGCTCCGCCCCCACGCCGGCCAGCTGGGGCTGGGTCAGCCGGGTCCAGTGCGAGCCGGGATTCCCCTGGGATAACGGAGTCGGCTGGAAGCAGGGGAGGCTGGTAGCCTTGACCTCTCCTGGCCCTCGTTCAAGGAGGTTGACCAGATTGGCCAACAGAGGCTCGAAGTGGGGCCTGAAGGTGTCTGGGGAGGCCTGGAGGCCTAGCTTGCCTGCTGAGCTGAGAGGGGGAGGGGGGCCTGTGGGGGAGGGGAGGCGCCTGGAGATTGTGCTGACGCTGGCAGAAAACTCTGCTTCAAAATTTTATCAGCTCAGCTCAGAGGGGGTGGGGGTGGGGCTGGGCGGAGGATGAATGTGGAGGGGGAGACCTGGACCTGCATGGTAATGAGCCAGGGCGGCCCCTGCCCCCTGCCCCCTGCCTGAGACCGGCACCTCCTCCGCTTCTCCGCCTCCGCACAGCTCCAGGGCTGCCCCAGTGGGCTTGTTACTAATTGGTGCTGGTAGGGCAAGGGGCAGATGGGGTCAAGGTCAAAACGGGGAAATTCTGTCTGGCTCTCCCTCCTACACACCCTGGAGACCTGGAGCTCCACAGACTCATCTGGTCCTTATACCACTGATAGGAGCCAGCACAGAGGTGGGAAACGGAGGCACAGAACTGTGAGATATCCAACAAAGTCACCCTGGGGGCCGTTTGGCTCCAGCCTCGTCACAGACACACAGACCGGAAGCAGCGGCCCCGGCTGTGGCCACCGGCACCTGTGACCTCCAGAGGCTGGACCAGTATCTGGCCTCCCCATCTCCGCCCAAGCTGCTGACTGCGGGATCCCTTCCCGCCCGCCGAGGCCCAGCCATCCTGCAGAGCTCAGCTCAGCCTCATTTCCTCTTCCTGGAGGCTGCCATGGACTGGCTGCACGCTCACAATCCCTGCCAGGCTCAGCCTCAGGCATCTGACCACAGAGCCCGCAAACACCCAGCGAAAAGGGCCAGAGCTGGGGGCACTGGGGACCAGAGAGGGTGGTGACCTAGCCAGAGTCACACAGCACCCGAGCCTCCCACTCGCAGCACAAAGGCGTGCCCTGCTGGGCCTCTGCTGGAGGTCTGAGTGTCCATCCACCAGTGTCCCCAGCACGCTCCCAGCTTTCCCAGAGGGACCAGCGTGTTCGCCAGCCAGAGGTCTCCCATCCGTCACTCTCCTGTCCTCATCCCTGCTCCCAGCAGGCCACGGTTTGCCCATCAGACCTGGGCCAGGGTCTCACCTCCTGAGCCGCCAAGGGCACGCCAGCCCCCTCAGACACCAAGGCCCCCTCAGACACCTTCCGATTCTCAGGGCGAACCCGCTCTCCCGCTCACTCTCCTCGAATCACATCTCCCTCCCCGAGACCTTCACGCCCCGAACCCCACTGTAGGCCCGCATCTCCCCTTGGACTCGCCCTGCGACGGCCTCCCGAGGGCGCAGGGCAGCCTCTCCCTCTGACCTTGCAAAGGCCGGCCTCCCCACCCCAACCGCGTGTAGGTTAAGGCGACCAGACGTCCCGCTTTTCGTGGCACAGTCTCGATTTCCAATCATTTGTCCCGCAACCTTTTAAAAAAAAAAGTCCCAATTTGCCGAGACCGGTTTGGCTCAGCGGTGGAGCGTCAGCCTTCGGACTAAAAGGGTCTGGGTTCGATTCCGGTCAAGGGCATGTACCTTGCTTGCGGGCACATCCCCAGTAGGGGGTGTGCAGGAGGCAGCTGATCAATGTTTCTCTCTCATCGATGTTTCTAACCCTCTATCCCTCTCCCTTCCTCTCTGTAAAATAAATAAATAAATAAATATATTTTAAAATAAAAAATAAAAAAATAAAAAAGTCCCGATTTCTAACAATTTGTCCTCCGATTTCTAACCATCTGTCCTGCCAAAAGCAGGACATCTGGTCACCTTAGTGTCGGTACCTCCTTCCCTGGACATGAACCCCCCCCTTGCACGCGGCCACCCCACCTCCTCCCGGCGCACCCCACCTCCTCCCGGCGCACCCCATCTCCCGGCGCACCCCACCTCCTCCCGGCGCACCCCATCTCCCGGCGCACCCCACCTCCTCCCGCTCACCTCTCTCGCGCACGAAGTAGGCTAGGTAGAGGTCGAGCTCCTTGACGGCCACGCCGATGTGGTGCGGCTGCACGCAGAGCACCGGGTGGCCGCACTGGGCCGCCTTCACCAGGCGCTCGCCGTCGGTGCTCTCCAGCGGGATGCCCTTGAAGAGGATGACCATGACCAGGTCCAGCCGCCACACCTTGTCGGCCTGGCGCAGGCAGTCGATGCGGCGCATCTTGCCCTTCTGGTCGGGGTTGGAGAGCACGCAGCCCGGCGCCTTCTTGCCGGTGATGGCCAGCACGAAGTCCTCGCGGCACTCGGGCCGGATGTCCTTGCGCAGCTTGGCCAGCAGCCGCGACGCCCACTTCTGCTTCACCTCGGCCTTCTCGCCCAGCAGCTCGTCCTTCACCGCGCGCTCCTCGTCCTTGGACATCCGCTTCTCGTGCTTCTTGAAGTACTTGCGCTTCCGCGCCTGCAGGTTGAACCAGGTGTAGGCGAAGGCGCGCACGTGAGGCAGCAGCGCCTCGATGAACGGGTGGAACTCATCCTGCGGGCGGGAGGGCGGGAGGGAGAGGCGGGAGGTCAGGAGGCGCCGGCACCCAGGACCCGCCGCGGAGGAGGGAGATCCCTCCGCCTCCCGGGAAGGCAGGAGTTCCGGGGGGACAGGTGAGAACGCACTGCCCATGTGGGGAAACGGAGGCCCGGATGAGGTGGGAAGCCCAGGCCAAGAAAGACACTCACGGCCCGGCCAGCATGGCTCAGTGGCTGAGCATTGACCTATGAACCCAGAGGTCATGGTTGGATTCCTGGTCACGGCACCTGCCAGAGTTGCGGGCTCCATTCCCAGTGTGAGGTATACAGGAGGCGGCAGATCAATGAGTCTCTCTCATCACTGATGTTTGTATTTCTCTCCCGCCTCCCCTCCTCCCTGAGATCAATAAAAATTTAATTAAAAAAAAAAGAAAGGCATTCATGGGAAACTGTCTTGAACCTCAAAACAGGACAAGCTGTGGGTTCCAGGTGGAGACCGATGCGGACCCATTGTACAGGTGGGAAAACTGAGGTCGGGAGAGTGAGGATGTCATGGATCCATTCTCTGCCTTCTAGAACTGGGGTTTGAAAGTACCATAAGAACAGACAGTGAATATTTTAGTTGCCAGTATTCCACTCTACCCCTGTAAGTGCAACATAGGTAAGATGTGAATGACGGGCAGAGCAGTATTCCAATAAAACTTTATTGACAAAAACAGGTGGCTGGCATCCGGCCCCAGGATGTAGTGTGAGCTCTACTGTTGAGAGCAGGGCTGAGCACACAGTGGGTCCTCAAAGATTGCAGGAAAAACCAGGCTTGGAGAATAGTGCTTGGGGCTCCTTTCTCAGACCCACTGCTCGGCAGAGGAAGCTGACACCAGAGGGGGGTCCAGGGCTGCCTCTACTGGCCCTTGGCACTGAGGGAAAAATGAGGGCTGAGGCCCACAGGCCTCGACTAGGACACCTGGATGTCAGGGGCTGGTGGTGGGGGCTCCTGCACAGGCACACTGAAGGGGCCAGGAAAGCTGAGGCCGGAGACACAGGTCAGAATACACTAAACAGGGGAGCTCAGCCATGGAGGTTCAGAGCTAGAGAGAGGGCCCCTGGGGGTCAGTTCCCCTCCCCCTCCCCACAGACCCATTCCACAGATGGAAAAACTGAGTCTGGGGAGGCTGAGACCTGGCTAGAGCTATGACTTCAACACCTCCCTGCCATTGTGCCTAAGGAGTGTTGCTGGGCCCACAACGAGGAAACAGAGACTCCACGAGGGGACCCAGTCATGAGGGACTGGGACCAGACCCCACACCCATCTGACTTTCTCCACAAAACCCCAGTAGGGTTCCTTGGAGAGCCACATGGGAAACCCCATCCTGCTCTAGGACTGTGTCATTCTCTCCATTTTCTAGCAAGGGAAACAGGCTGCGGAACATCCGGGACCTGGTTTCTCGGGCTCAGGGAGTGAGACATTCCAGGAGAAAGGAAGACAGAAGAGAAACATCAGTCCTTCTCTTGCCGGGACTGTGCTAGGCTTCTTGAATGGGGTGATATCTCTTCCTGGCTTGTGAACCCCGTTATCTGCCCCGCTCTCAAAAGGCTGCATTAGCTATTACTATTATTATTGACATTGTTACGATGTTTTGGTTGCTTACAATCTTCCAAGGGGCAGGAAAAGGCCCATGGCTTTGCTATACATTGTGAGATGGGGAAACTGAGGCTCAGAGAGGGGTGGAGACCTGGCGGAGGTGAGAAGAAGAAACCAGGCCTCCCGCCCCAAGGAGGCCATTGGGCCCCTTTCTCAGAACAGCCTGCTTTCTGCCAGGCTGGGGTCTCCCAGCGAGAAACAGCTGCTCTGGGATCCTGGTTTGCTTTTGAGGTGGGTGTGGCTGGGCTCGGTCCCACCTCCAGAACAGGATGCTCAGGGTACCCCCGGCTGGCACTCCCTCCCTGCTCTGTGCTTCATCTCCCTCGGAGCCATCTCCGGCCACGCCACGGGGTGCTGGGGGGAGGGGAGGACCTCAGATTTCACCTATTACCGAGGCTCTGAAAATAGCCTCCTGCCCTGGCCAGGGTGGCTTGCGAGGGGCTCAGCTTGTGTGCCCAGTTCCCCACTCCAAAGTGCCCTGGAGCATGAGTCACTGGAACAACTGTGGCAGGGCCTGGACCGGGGCCCTCGGTGCTGCCCCAGCCCGCTGACCTGTGGAGGCAGGGAGAGGACCGAGGGGCCCACCTCCTGCCCGTCCGCCCGTCCCACCCGATTGCCTGCCTTGTGCCTGGATGCCCCTTGATGTGCCAGACCCAGAGACGGGGAGCCACTTGCCCAGGGGCACACAGCCAGTCCGCAGAGCAGGGCCAGAGCCCAGCCCTCTGGCCGGGGACCCGGGCACAGGGAGTCACTGCCCTGTGGAGGGGATGCCAGGGCAGCGGTGTTGTGTTGACGCTGGGCTGTGGCTGCCGCCCAGTTGGGTGAGCGCTGTGCCCTGATAGGAGGGGGCTGGGAAGAGGCAGCTGGGTGTCACCCGCAGGGGCGGGCTCCAGGCCCCAGACTCCTCCTCTCCTGACACCATCCTCTCGGGACACCTCCCCACTTCTCAACTTAATTCCTTTTCTACGTCTCGGCCCCTCTTCTCTGAGCCCCCACCCTGTTCCAGCTCCTTCCCTCTCTGAGCCCTCCCCTCCCTCCCCCTCCCCCCGATCTCCACACCCTCTCTGGGGAAAGGTGCCAGGAGGAGAGCAGGGGTGGGAGCCCACGTCACCAGTGACCCCAGCTGGTCCTGGTCGGAGGAAGACAAACAGTCCGTAACTGGGTCATGGACCTGCTGCCCCGTCCTCCCTTGTCCTCCCAGGGAGGTCAGACTAGATGAGAGGCCGGCCTGTCACTCTCGTTGTCCCACAAAACCTGCAACAGCCAGGGCTTCTTCCGCGGGCACCTCCCGATGCCCCCGCTGGCTGACGGGGCACAGGAGGCCGCCAGGGCAGGCTCCCAAACTCCTACACATCCCTCAAAGCCCTATTTCTAGTCTTCCTTCCTTCATGCAGCTCTCAGCTCTCCTCAAGGTTCCCGCAGACCTCGCCTGGGCCACACAAGCTGTGGAGTCTGAGTTCAGCTCTTGCTCCTCCTCCAACCCTAAGCCCTGGGGCTGAGGCACAACCAGGCAGGCCTGTGGGTGACATTAGCCTCCCGTTTTCACCTTTGTCCTTGGGCTTCAGGCTCCCTTTGTACAATGGGCAGAGGGGAACTGCGGCCGGGCGGGGGTGGGGGTTGGGGGGAGAGTTGGGGAGCTTGTCTGTGGCCTGGTAACCAGAGAGTGGAGGGAAGTGGAGCGAGACTAGGCCTTCCCCAGAAACCCCGCCTGGCCCACTGGCCCTCCAATGGGCAGCGGCAGCTTGGAGGTAGGCACTGGGTCCGAGCCCTTGCTGGGCCTATGGACTGGACAACTGTGCCCTGGCTGTGCCCCTCCCGGCCCCCGTGTCCCTCCCGCCCTGACAGTCCAGGGCAACACAGCAAGCAGCACGTGGAACTCCCGTTCCCACTCCAAAAGCGTTTCCGGAAGAATTCTCCCTCCTTCATTCACTCAGCAACTTGGCAAACGCCACGTCCTAGGTGCTCAACCCGAACTCCTATGCATCCCTGGAAGCCCTGGTCCCCATGTGCCCTTCTCTAGGAGAGCCCAGGGAAAGGGCAAACAGCAGAGCTCATATGTGAACGCAGACCCACCTGGCGCCAGAGTTAGGGTTCCTAACTTAGGCTCACCCCCACCTCCCAAGCTCAGACAGAGCAGATGGATAGCTCTTATCTAATGAGGGAGAGTCATTCAGCTGCTCAACAAGCATTCATTGAGTGCCTGCTGTGTGCATGCAGGGTGCTGGGGCCCAGCAGTCACCTGGGCTCGGCCCTCATGCAGATCCTATGGCAGGATGGACATTAAGCCAGCCAACAAGGAGGCGATAAAACATCAGGCTGCACTAAGTGCAAAGGAGTGTGAGGGGCCAGCGTGTCCGGTGGGGGGCGGTGTGTGTGAGCGGGGGGGGGGGGGGGGGGGAGGTCGGGAAGGGTCTCTCACAGGACAGGGCCCTTGAAGGTGACAGCCCAGAGCAGGAGCTTCCAGGGGAGAAGACAGCACCGGCTCAGGCAAAGGTGTGGAGGCCGGACGGTGCCTCACGCCCTATAGGAACAGTGAGGAGGCAGGGGAGCTGTGGCCGAGGGAACAGGAGTGAGAGGAGGGGCGCTGAGGGCAGGGAGGGGACCCAGGCTGGCTGTGTGGGACCTGATGCGCCAGGCCGAGGAGGGGAAACAAACAAACCAGAGTGAAAGCCCCACGGACAGTGAGGATGAGCCCTGGGTGCCCTATTCCCCCCTGGCGTCCCAGGAAGAGGATGGGGCGGAGCCAGAGGGCCATGGTGTTCCAGGAGCAAGGTTGTGCCTCGCGAGGCTGAGCATTGATGGTGCCCACTGTCTGGAGGGAAAGACTGAGGCACAGAGCACTGCGGCCAGGAAGGAGCAGAGCTGGGGCCACCACCAGAGTCCCCGTGACTGTGGACCTGCTGCCTCCTCAACCCTACGGCGGCCCCTGGAGCACATAGTCTGACCCCACTCTGCGCTCCGTATGCACTCTCTCAATTCTGCATGACTCCCGTCCCCTGCTCCATCCTCTCACTGTTGGCTGGAGTGGGCCTCTCGGAGGAGGAGGTGGCCCACGCCAGCCAAAGAGGCAGCCTGTCACCTTGTTTCTTCCCCCCCCCCCCCGAATCCACAATCTCATCCTCTGCCTGTCGGCTCCCTACACACCCCAACGAACAAAGGCCTGGCCAAACGGGAAGACCCTGGACAGGGCTGGGCTGAAAGTCCAACCGAAAAATCCTCATGGCTCAAAGCTCTAGTTTTCACAAGGTCACTACTGCCTACGTTATTTGGTGCCTACTGTATGCCAGGCACGGTGTGGAGGGTGAAGAACCGATCGAAGGAAGGCATGGCTATGGGGAGCTGGCAGAACCACCCGTCCATTCACACAACACTCATTTATGAGGACTGACTGTGTGCCAGGCCCTGTGCCAGCACCTCAGAGGCGTCCTGCCTCCCTGAGTCCCCGGGCAGCCCGAGGAGCTGAAGGTTACCAGTCACCTCATTGCCCTGGGAAGACAGGGAGGCACGCGGTCTAGGTGGCCCACCCCGTCACCAGCTACAGCTGGAAAGAAAACGCCACTGGAGCCGCCCGAGCAAGATGTGCACGAAGACCTGAGACCACCCTACGGGTCTACTACTGCCCCCCACCTCCGAGCACATCTGCAGCAGGGGGAGGGGGGGCGTGGTGTCAGCGGGTGCGCATGGGGATGTGGGGCGCCCTGTACTACTGACCACAGGCCACCATACACCCAGGTACATGGACACAGGCAGCAGCTGCATGGAGCAGTAGGCCCAGGACTCAGCATTTCCCATCCATCTGTCATGAGACAGGGAGGGAGGGAGGCTGGGGCAGGAAAAGAGAAGAGACGGAGGCAGAGGGAGACGGAGGGAGAGAGACGGAAGGAGGGAGGGGGGCAGGGAGCGAGAGAGGGAGAGGGAGAGAGAGAATGCTGACGAGGCCAGAATCCCAGCAGATTTACAAGGCGCTGGGCCCTGATGCTAAGGCACCTCCACCACAGAGGAGGGAGGGGGAGAGACACGGAGACAGAGACAGAGACAGAGACATGGAGGAGGCTGTGCCCTTTACAGGATCGAATCAGAGGCCACCGGGCCCCGAGTGGAGGGCACACGGGGAGGCCAGCCAACCAGGGGTGCCCCACCCCCCAGCCTCACCAGCCATGCTGTGCTGCCCCGGGCAGGCCCTGACCCTCTCTGGTCCTGGCCCCTTTCCCTCTCCCACCCCAGAGGTGCTGGAGATGCCTGACCCTGGCAGAGCCCATAGCAGGCCTAGATCTCACTGCCTTCTGCCTCTCCCACCCCCACGAGAGATGCTTCGTGAACATCTATTAAATCTAACAAAGTTGGGTGCCCTCGCCCAGCCTCCGTCTCCCCGCTGGAGAAACGGCAGTAAAAAGAGTGCTGGTTTGGCTCCGTGGATAGAGCACTGGCCTGCGGACTGAAGGGTCCTGGGTTCGACTCCATCAGGGCACATGCCCAGGGTGCAGGCTCCATCCCCAGTAGGGGGCGTGCAAGCAGCAGCCAATCAATGATTCTCTCTCCTGTCCTTGATGTTTCTACCTCTCTCTCCCTCTCCCTTCCTTTCTGAAATCAATAAAAAAAATTTTTTTTTTTTTTAAAAAGTGCCTTCCTGAGGAGGACCCGTGTGAAGGAATGAAGGAAAGAATGAATGAGTGAGGCGGGGGGGGGGGGGGCTGGCAGCTGCACTGGCTGTGGCCCCGGGAATCCTGGGCACTGCAGCCAAGAGCGATTTGGCCCCAAACCCGGAATAACTAACGTGGCGGTGGCAGCAGGCAGGGGGAGCAGGGGGGAGGCCCGGAGTGGGGCGGGCGCGGGGAGGCCGGCCTTCCCGCTGGCAGGATTTATGGAAGTAACGGCTGCTCCACACAGTTCCTCTTAAGAGTAAAAGTGAAAAAGTGCTTGAGTCACCACCAATGAAACAAGGACAGGGCTCCCAGAATCCTTCAGGGCCACCATCCCCTGCCCCCCCCCTAGGTGGGCAGGCAGGGGGCACAGGGCAGCTGGCACCAGACCTGCCCCCCACCCCCAGCCAGTCTCAGCTCCTAGGAGGACCCAGGTGGGATCAGCTAAAAGGGAGCTATTTTAGGCTGGACTCAGGTTGTAAAATGAGGCGGGGGGGGGGGGGGGGGGGCCGGGGACATGCAGGCAGAGACACAGGGAGAACAGGGAGAGGCAGGTGGGGTAAGGAGAGAGACACAGGCCGAGAGGGGAAAGAGATGGTGAGAGACAGACCTGGAGAGAGACAACAGGCGGGAAGAGACAGAGACAGATGGAAGGACAAGGAGAGAGAGGCAGAGAAAAGACAGGGAGAGACAGAGATGGAGAGATGGGGACAGGCGGAGAGACAGGGAGAGACAGAGACAGAGAGAAATGGGGTGGGGGCAGGCTAGGGAGACGCAGCCAGGCAGCCAGGGGTGGGGGTCCTGCAGGAGCAGCCAGGGTCCAACCAGGTCCCCAAACTGGGCCTTGGAGGAGCTGCAGGGATTAAACTGAGGCTGGGGGAGGGGGCGCCTGAGGGCGGGACTCCTCTCCAGGGTGGGGGAGGGCACTGGGAGGATAAACAGAGGGGGAGCCCCTGCCACCGGCGGCTCCCTCCCCACCCCAGCTGGAGCGCTCTGGGTTCTGTCTCCTGGTCTCCCTGTCCCTTGCACCCAGCAACCTCTGGTTTCTGTGATTTCATGTTTCTTCGTGAGCGAGAGCCGCCTGGCTGGTCCTTGCCCTGCTCCTGGGGGAAGCCAGGCCCAGCGAGTGCCCAAGTTCACGGGTGATGCAGGGCTCTGGCTCTCCCGCCACCCCCCCCCCCCTGCAACGTGGATGGAGGCCTGTCTCCCGAGGCGTCCTGACGGGGGAATTCCAGGGCGCAGTGACAACAGGCGGCCTTCCAACCTCCTCGCCTGGAATAGCTTCCTCTGCCCCCCCCCCTCCGGGTTTAGGGAGCGCGCAGGAAGAGCAGAGCGGGCAGGGGCACCCAGAGCCGTCCACCCCTAAGGCCCAAGGTCATGGAGCAACTGGACGAGAACCCTAATTGTTATTGGGGAATGTCAGGATGACTGGGAGACTGAAGTGGGCCAGCATTGACTACTTTGAGGGGCCCTTCCCCAAAAGTTGCTCAGAGGGGGGCCGGGGGAAAGAGAGGGGACTGGAGAGGGGCAGGGACTTGCCCAAGGTCAACCAGGAGATCCCCAGGAGGACAAGCCTGAGCCCCCTTAGCTCCAGCCCGCACTGTCTGCCCCGAGGCAGGAACTTCTCCGCGGGGGCTGGAGGGGGCCAGTGACAAAGACCCTTCCAGAATGAGGGGGACCCTAGGATCATGAGTGAGGGGACCCCTGGCAGAGACTGACAGTCCCTGGGGCTCAGGCTAGGCATCTGCCTGCGCCCACACCGAGCTCCTAGGATATCCAGGACTGCACCCCACGGCTTGCAGGCCCTGCTGCCCCTCTCTCCAGAACCTGCCCTAGTAGCCCCATGCCACCTCAGGGGAAACTGAGGCTAGAACCCCACCCAAAGACTAGGGATGGGGAGTAGAGCTCCAAGGCAGGGCCAGGGGGTGTTGTCGGCGAGGGAGCGGGGACGTCCCGGGTGCGGGCGCGGCCTGGGGAAGGGCTGCTCCCCACCCGGCTCTGCACCAGGCCCACTGGGCCGCCTGGGCGCGGGGCCAGGGGTGAGAGGCTGCGGGAGGGCGCAGGGGCAGGTGCCGGCGCCGAGGCGGGAGCAGCGCCGCAGTGCCCGCCAGACCCGGAGCCGGCCTCCGGCTCCTCCCGCTCCTCCCGCTCCTCCCGGCCGCGGCGGCTCAATAATCCCCAAATCGATGCGGGAAAACGTCGGGACGGTGGTGGGAGCGCGGAGGGGGGCGGGGGGGGGGCGGGAGGTTCAGCCAGGCCGGCCAGCACCCCTCCTCCCCCGCCGGTGCCTCAAGTTCGCGCGCCCCCTCCCCCTCCCCGCACACGTGGGCCAGTAATGGGGGAAAGGCGGCCCGGGCCGGAGCGCGGGGCGCAACCTTGGTGCGGGGAGGATCGGGAGCACATCCCGCGTCCGGGGGGGTGGGGTGGGCGCCGCTCCGTGCCCCCGGGAGGCAGGCCCGGGCCCGGCGCGGGGTTCACCCAGACCCCCGGCTTTGGGGGCGCCCCGCAGACCTCCCCGAGTGGGTGGGGGAGTTCGCCCTGCATAGGGGCGGGCGAACCTGCAGCAGCCCGAGCCCCGCGTCCGGGAGGAGGGGGGAGAATCCGGGGGTGCGGGGGGGGGGAGCGGCGGGGCCGGAGTCCGGGTGCAGGAAAAGGCGGGGGGGGGGGTCCTCAGCCCGGCCCATCCCCCACCGGCCCCCGATCCCAGGTCGGGGCATCCGGTCCGGGCGGCCGGAGGGACGCGTGCCTTTCCCGTCCCGCCTCCTCGGGCTCCGGGACTCCCAGGCCGGGCGCGGGGCGGCGGGCCGGGGCGCGGGGCGGCGGGCCGGGGCCGCGGGCCGGCGGCGGGGGGCGTACCTGGGTCAGGCAGAGCGGGGACGAATACATCCCGGGCGGGCGGGCGGGCGGGCGCGGCGGGAGCGCAGGCGGCGGAGCGGGCGCTGAACTTACTGAGTCATTTTTCCAGCCCCCCCGCCCCCCCGCCGCGGCCGGCGCGCGCCTCGCCGCCTCCTCCCGGCTCCCTCCTCCCCCCGCTCCCTCCCTCCCTCCCTCTCTCCTGCGTCTCTCTCCCTCCCTCTCTCCTTTTCCTGCCCCCCACCTTCCCTCTCCCGCTCCCCCCTCCGGCTCCGGGTCTCTGTCCCTCCTCCCTCCTCCCGCAGCCTCTCCCCTCCCACCCGAACCTCCCACTGCTCCACATCCAACTTTCAAAGAAACGAGGGGGGAAAAAAGAGCGCGAACGGGGAAGGAGAGGCGCTCCCCTCGCGCCTCCCGAACCCCATTATTGCTGCGAACGTCTGGCCGCTGGGCTCGGGGCGCCGGGTGGGGACCCGCGGCCCGGACGCAGCGAGACCGACCGGCCGCCCAGGGCCTCCCAGCACCGCCCGCCCGGGGCCGGCGGGGAGGGGGCGCCGGGCCGTGGCTGGGCATTTGGGGGCCGGAGGTAGATTTTTTAAGACACCCCCCCCCCGCACCCCGCCCGGAGCTGGAGCTGGCCGGGAAGTTGGAGAGAGGAGCGGGGGGGGGGGGGGGGGGGGAAATGAAGCAGTGACGTGTGCAGAGGCCGCGCGCAGTGCGAGGCTTTCCCCTTAAAGATGTACGTCCCGGGGTGCAGGGCGGAGAAGGGGTCCCTGCACCCCCTTCCCCGGGGTCCCCCCATCCCCCAGCCAACCAGGGGCTGCAGTACCCGGGCAACGGGCTTGGCTACAACAGCGCCCTCATTGGCTAGAGGGCCCCCAGCTAGCCAGGACTGCAGGCATCTGCTCTTTCCTCCTCGGCCAGCACCAAAGGGGGGCTGTGGAGGGGGTGGCTCTGGCTCCCCCCTCCCTGCCTCCTCAGCTCCCCAGGAGGAAGATGTCCAGACAGACCCTCAGATAAACCTTGGAGCCTCTTCCCGGGTGTCCCAGGATTCCCACGGACCCTAGCTAGCTAGCCATGTGCCTGCTTCACACATGTGGACACTGAGGCACAGGGGTTTAGTGGCCCACAGTCTCCGAACTCCAATGTTCTCCCTCTAGAATAACTAAGCACAGGCCTGCCCCTCCCCAGGCTGGGTCCCCGGAATGTCTGATGACCTTGACCTCAACCCCTGGGCTCAACTCAACCTTCCAGGCTCACCCCAATCCTCCCAGCCTGGCTCAGAGGCTGCCCAAACGCTTCTCCCCACCGGGAGGAGAGGGGGACCCTGTCTCTGGCTTCCACCCCTTGGTGTCCTGCGCTGGGAAGCGGCCTAGCAGTGCTCGCCTTAAGTTGGCATAAGAATGTTATTTAGCAGAAACGTGACTTCCTATCAAAAGTGCATGAGAGACCCGCCTGCCTGGCTCAGTGGTTGAGCACTGACCTATAAACCTTGGGGTCCCCATCAGGGCAAATGCCAGGGTCGCGCTGGTTCGGTCCCACTGTGGGGAGTGCAGGAGGCAGCCGGCCAGTGATTCTCTCTCTTCATCGATGTTTTTTTCCTACCCCCCTCTCTAAAATCAATAAAAATATTTTTGAAGTGCACCAAGACATTGTTAGAAAGCTTGGCCCTTAGTCTCTCGGAACATCCTGAGGCCCAATGTGGGGCTCGGGCCCCGCGCCCAGGCCAAAACCCTGTTATCTCCCTGAATTACTGGGGAGGAAACTGAGGCCCCGGGAATGCAGGCCGCTTGCCCATGGCCACAGTGCGGGAGGAGGAGGGAGCAGGATTCACCTACAGCAGATTCCCTGGTCCCTGTGCTTCTCAGCGTGTGGCTGACAGTTATTCAAACAGCCCTTAGCACATCGTGAGGGCTTCACAAATGTTTTTTTTAAACCCCCCACGGTGCAGTGGTGGTGGGCATTTCAAACTCCAGGATGAATGGGGGAGGCAGGTGCCTAGGAACCCAAATGCAAACATAAAACAAAGCAATATATATATATATTTTTAAAAGCCAGGAACATGTAGATGGCAGACCCACCCAATTCACAGACGTTTAAAAGTTAAAATGGATTTCTGAACACTCTCCTCAGAGCGCGCCCCATCCCCGCCCTCACGGAGCAGGTGAGCGTCCTTTCCCGGGTAAAGTTTGGAGAGCACAGACTGCCCCCCGTTTCCACACGTGTGAAATGGCAACATCAGGGCAGAGCTCGGAAGACGGCAGATATCAGAGTCCGTGAGATAATGAGATAATGTGTGTGAGGACTGTGCTAATATTATTAGTTGTGGTGGATGGTAGAACCTTCTGCAAGTCCACTACCAGCAACCCATACACACACACACACACACACACACACACACACACACAGGGGTTAGCAAAAGTAGGTTTACAGTTAGAATACAATAATTAATAAATAGTGCAAGGAGAAATTCTGTGTCACAAACTCACAACTGTACACCTACTTTGCCTACCCTTTTATAGATAATTTCCCACGGTTCAGGGAAGGAGAGGCCCCTGCAGTGCACACAGTAGGTCCACAGCAGGCCAGTTGTGCTGAAAGGGTGCAGCCTGGATCCACGTTGCCAGCCAGCAACTTAACCTCCCCTGTGCCTCCGCTCCCCACTCTGTGAAATGGGGTGATCGATGATCATTTCTACCCCCTGGATTATGGATAAATCAATTACAGGTTGGCCAGAGGTAGAGAACAATGCCTGCACACAGTGGTTTCTTTAAAAAGCAACTGGCCGAAACTGGTTTGGCTCAGTGGATAGAGGGTGGGCCTTCGGACTGAAAGGTCCTGGGTTTGGTCAAGGGCGTGTACCTTGGTTGCGGGCACATCCCTAGTAGGGAGTGTGCAGGAGGCAGCTGATCGTGATTCTCTCTCTCATCGATGTTTCTAACTCTTTATTCCTCTCTCTTCCTCTCTGTAAAAAAATCAATAAAATACATTTTTGAAAAATAAAAAATAAAAACCAACTGGTGGAATCAGACCTGTGTGCGGAAGGGTCGGGGGATGGGAGTGGGTGCATAATTTAGTTCCTGGCATTTTGGACCACAAATTAGCTCCTTTGTTAAAATTTTTTAAAAAAGGACTTTCCTTAGAATTTGCTCTTGGCTTCTCTGTAACTGTCCCGGATAATGATGCACAGTAGTGTTGACAATTTGGAGCCAGCCGCCCTGTGTCCCTCTGTGGGGGGCCAGTGGATACTGCCAAGGACGTGGCCCGGGCTGGAATACTATGCAGCTCCACAGAAGAACACGGGGCTCCTACGTGGGACGTCTCCAGGAGACAGACATCTGGGGAGAGTGAGGTCTGGACCCGATTCCTTCTCCCACTACATGCCAGGAACACCCCAGCATGGCAGTCACAGACGCCTCTGGACACTGCCCATTGTCCCATGGGGGCAAAGCTACCCCTGGCTGAGAACTTCTGTTGTAGACTCAGCTGGAGGAGTCAAGGTCTCATTTAGGATTAAAAAAAAAAAAAGAATATACATGTGTCCTTTATGGTGTAAGATGTGAATGTAAGCTTTATAAGAATATACGTGTGTCCTTTATAAGACTGTGTATCTGTTCCACCTGCAATTACTAAAACGAGGTTGATGACAACAGGGCATCCCTGGATTGGGCTCTGACCAGGGTGGGGTGGTGAGGAAGGCTCCACTTTTACTTCTGTCCTCTCTTCAGATGTCCATGAGCAGTGAGTGGCACTCACAGAGCAGCTCAGGCAGGGAGAAGAGGGACCAGTGGGAACCCCACAGCTGCCACACCCCGCACCCTCCCTCCAGACAGAGGACACAGCACGGAGCCAAGCCCGTGAGTGCTTGGTCCTGACCATGCCACTCACTCCTCCTTGGCCATGGAGTGCCAGTTTCCATTTTGCAGATAAGAAACAGTGACTCTAGAAGGGAGCATTCAGATCCTCAGCCATGAGAAGTCAAGGTGGGATCTGACACTAGGGCTGGCACTGTCACATACACATCCAGACACATACAAACACACACAGCATACCACACATTCACAGATTCACACATACACAGACATGCCACACAGACATAGATTTTCACAAACACAGACTGATATACGGATAAACAGATCCAACATGATGCACACAGACACACATATCACACACAGTCACACAGACACAACACACAGATTCACATAGACCCACGCAAATTACATGCACACGCATACAGAAAAACACACTGACACATAGACCCACACAAATGTACACACAAACACAACATGCATACACTCTCCCATAATCACACATACCCAAACACAATGACACATGCTAACAAGCACACACACCTACAACAGAATCCAGTATTCGTACACAGGTATATGGGGACACACACACACACACACACAGTGACACACAGCACACCACATCCCTGTTCCTTTCTCCGGGCAGTCCCCACAGATGGGTTCCTCCCTCTTCCATAAATGCAGGTGCCTGTGAGCGCTGGTGTATATTTGTGTGTGTGTGACAGTGTGGATCTGTGTGGCTGTGTGCACAGAATGATGTACAGGTGTGACTGTGACCAAGCGCCTAAGGATGCATCGTGGGTGTGCGCTTGTGGAGGTGCATACGTGAATGTGTCCCCCTGGGCACCTGGAAACAGTGGGGACGGATGGGGGAGTGCGGTGCAGGGCAGCCAGTGAGTGTGCCTGCAGGGGAGTGTGCGGGAGAGGGCTGTGTCTGCAGTCGCTGTAGGGAGGGGTGAGGATGGAGCGGAAGGGCCTGAGGGTGGGGGAACTGGTGGGAACATGGAACCCTGAGCGCTGTTTGTACTCCAGTGTCAGCGCGGGACCCCTTTCCCTCCTCCTTCCCAAACAGTCCTCCCAGCATGAGATGCAGGTCTGGAGTCAAAAGCAGAGATTTGGCCTGATCTTCGCGCTTTCCTCTTTAGAAAGTTACAGAGAGGCCCTGGGCAGGGATTGCCCTGGAGGGTGGAACACAACCCTTTGGACCCCCACCCACCCTGCCTGGTCCCCTGGCAAGTGCAGAGAGGCAGGAGGGGGCTAAGGGAGTCTGTTTGGCCACACCCCTGAGCTGGAACTAGCCCCTTGCGCTTCTGTAACCAACCCTCCTCAGGACCTCCTCCGCAGTAGAGGGGGGACCCACACCTCCCTGCTCCCCTCCCCAGTAGGCACAGCCCCTAGAGTGACTGTCCCTGAGCCACCTCCGCCTGAACCTCAAGCCAGGACCATCCAGGTCCATGCCAGTTGGGGATCCCGAGGCAGGGGGAATTGCAGGGGGGGAGTGAGGGTGAGGCTAGGCAGAGGAAGCCCCCCCCCAGCAGCCCTGGGGCAGTTAAAAGGAACTGGAGAGGAGGGAGGAGAGTGTAGACCCATCCCCAAGACAGATACTCAGCGCCCATCGCCTGCAGAGAGAAAGAGACACCCAACTGTCCCCTGGGATGTGGCCACACGACACCGTTTCCCACTCTGCACTCACCGACAGCCCCTGGCTGTCACTCACACAGGGACACCCATAAGGTCACCCGGGGACATCGCTGCCCCCGGGGGGCACACGGCGCAGCCACACGGCCTCCCAGCACCGCTCCACGGGGACACACGGCAAGCCGCCCGGTTACCCAAACACACGCACACTGTCCAGAGCCGCACGACGCTCTGCCACACGCAGCACAACACACCCAGCCACGTGGGTGCGCAGACACAGAAAGAAGAGGACCCGACGCATGGGGACCCGGGGACCCACCGACGGGGACGGGGACAGGACCACCTGGCAGCACACACCCGCGAACGCAGCCCCGGATTCCCGTGCCGATCCGATTGGGAGCAGGAGCACTGCAGCCCCAAACGCAGCCTCCAGTGCGGATGCCACCGACGCCCGCGGACCAGACACCGGAACCCTCCAGTGCAGGCGCGGACGCTCGCCCGCCTGGGGCGCTCCGGCCCGGCCCGGTGACCCCTCCCGGCAGGATCCGCGGGGCCGGGCCGGGGTCGGCCTGTGGGCGGGGCTCCGCTGCGCAGGGCAGGCCCCGGGCTCCCCTGCGCGGCGCTGGGAGCAGCCGCCCGCCCGGCTCCAAGTTCAAGGCGCCCGGCGGCGGCCGCGGCGCTCTCCGCCCCTCTCCGCAGCGGCCATTTTCCGCTAGCTGGCGCGCCGCGCTCGCCGGGCCGGGGCGCCCGGGGGCCGCCGCAGCCCCGGCCCCGGCCCCTCCCGGGCCCGCTCCCCCGCGGGCTGCGCGCTGCGGGGCCAGGCGCCCCACGCCGCGCCCTCCCGCCTCCCACCGGGCCCGGTAGGGGGCGGGGGTCCGGCCGGGTTGGGGGGGACCCTCTCCCGGGAGCCCCGCCCTCCCCGCCGATACAGCGGCTCCCGCGAGCCCTCCCCCCCAACTCGGGATCCCCCGCTGCGCCCTGTTGCCAGCTCCGCCCCCAGACGCGAGGGGGGGCGTCGGCGGGCGGGGGTCCCGGGTGGCGGGAGGGAGCGGGGGTCCCTGCATCAGCCCTTCCTCGGGGCAGCCCCCCCAGACCTGACAACTTTCGCCCGGAGCCCACGCACCACCCCAAAAACTCCCCGGGCGAAAACGAAAGTGGGGGCGGCGACGTACCATGGCGCTGCTGCGAGGAGGCGAGGCCGGCGCCGGAGCGAGCGCGCTCGGTCCCCGGCGCGGGGGGGCCGGAGGCGGCGGGAGGAGGCGGCGAGGGAGGGCGCGCGGGGGAGGGCGCGGGCGCGCGAGGGAGGGGGCGCGCCGTGCCCGCCCCCCGGTGCTCAGGACCCTCCCCTCGGCCCGCCTCCCCCGGCCCCGCGCGTCGCCGGCTCCTCAGGCTGCCGGGCGCCCCGGCCCCGGCTGCGGCAGCTCCATCCCTGCCCGGCCCGCGCCGGGGGAGGCCGCGGAGCGGCGGCGGCGGCGGGTCCGGAGCCCCCGGCGGGCTGGAGCGAAACCAGCGTCTCGGCGGCGCGCGCTCACACACACACACACACACGCACACACACACACGCTCACACACATACATGCACACACACGCTCACACACACACACACGCACACACTCGCTCACACGCAGGCGGCTAGGGGCACTGGCGGCCCGGGCCTCCTGGCCTCCCACTGTCGCCAGCACCCCGACGCGCGCAGACCCGCACCCCGAGCGCCGCGGCGCGTTCCAGACAGCCTGCGGGGGGCAAGACACACGGGGACCCGCGCGCACAGCCGATGGGTGTCTGGGAGGCACACCTCTTGCAGGATGCCACCAGCACAGACGCACACTGACAGCCTGAGCGTGCCACCCAGGCAGACACACGGGGACCCACACGCTCACAGCCTCGGGGTGTCATCCGGACACAGAGGTGGACAATCATGGCAAGACACCCCAGGCCTGGGACTGGCCCACACGCTGGTCCCCCGGATCACCGTCCCAGGCCGGCCGGGCCCGTGAGGGTGCAGGTGTCCCGGGTACACACGGTCACAAACACGCACAGCGGGGAGACGGGGCAGATGGGGACACAGAGACTCGGACACCGAGGGCGACAGACCTGGGGGCGGGGGTCCCCTGGGGGTCACGCGGGGCTTGGAGGCGGGAGGGGAGGGTGGGGCCGGGATCGGGCGCCCCCTCCCCGCCAGGATGAATGGCGAGGTCCCCGCAGTGGGGGAGGGGAGGGGCCGCGGAGGGTCGGCGCCCCCGCCCCTGCCGCTCGGCTGCCGCGGGCCCGGGACGCGGTGCCGCAGCCTCCGCTCCCCCGCCCCTCCCAGGCGCTCTCCGCAGTCCCCCCTCCTCCGGCCGCCGCAGCGCAGGCGCCGCCCCCTTCCCCCCTCTCGGCTCTGCGTCTGGCGCAGCTGGGGGACGACGGGAGGGGATGTTCTCGGGCCTGGTGGGGTGGAGAAGATCCCATATCCGACTTCCTCCTACCTGCGACCCCAGTTCCCTCCAGGAATTCAGGGACCCCTTTGGGGACACGGCTCCCAGCCCCCCCTGGGAGGACGCCAGGGTTTAGGATGTGGACAGGGAGCATCCCGGGAGAAGAAAATCAGACCCTGGGACTGCCCTTCCGGAGCCATGGCTGACGCTAGGGGCTCTGGAAGTGGATTCCGTGGGTCTGTGTGCGAAGCTGGGCCCCCGGGGGACTGGGAGATCGCAGGCAAACAGCAGCCCTGCCAGCACAGTAGATGCTTAGTAAGTGTAGGCTCTGTAAACATTTCAACCACGAGGGGCATTCACCGGGGGATGCGGACGCTTTCTGTCTCATCTGCACATCCTTCTGCCCATTTTTCAGAAGAGAAAAGTGAGGCCCAAGGAGGGGAACTTATTCCCCCCCACTCCCGTCAGCCAGCATGTCAAAAGCTTAAGGACCCTAATCCTAACGCCTTCTTTACGCCCCCGAAGCGTGAGGGGGGACATTGGAGGCGGCCTCCCCTCTCCCGCACCTGAAGTCACTGGAGGCAATCTGGGCATCCAGCTCTGGCTCTGGTGAGGGAAGGGTTAAGGGCATGGAGATCCCTCTTCCTCAGTGCACCTCTAATCTGCTTCCGTTAATCCCCAGCTGGATGGGATCCCACCCCTGCCTCAGGGAGTTAGGTACCTGGGAGGAGAGGAGGAGAGAAGAGGGGAGGGGAGGGGTACACTGGTAGTCAGGCGGGGATTAGGGTCCAGAGGGCATTAACCTGGGGCCCAGAAGCAGCCCTCCACCCATCATTTCCCCCACGAGGCCACCCCTGGGCCTGCAGGCATAGTGTTAAGCAGTTTACACAAGCCTGCTCCTCTAACCCTCACTCCCCTACCACCTCCATTCCCATCTCACCCCGGAGGAAATGAGCACAGAGAGGCTTAGCCACCTGCCCCAGGTCACCTGCTAAGTGATCTCCTAAATTTAGCTTCTTTTGTGATCTGAATAGACTGAGGATCTCCCCAATAATGGAATCCTGGTTTCTCTGTGCCTAACACTTCTTCCCGCCCACATTTTACTACGGGCGGCGGGGAGAAGAAACCAGGAAATCCCCCGCTGCTAACTATCCAAGCTCATCTCTTAGTTACAAGCTCTGCTTTCCCTACAACTGTGGGATGCAACTTAGCCAAACGTCTGCCCCTCTGTAATAAGGACCGCCTTTCCTCCAAATGTGTTGGCCTACAGGCCTTCCATTTTAGAACATTCCCAAAAGACGGATTAGCAAACATAGCAAATGTCCAGCTTTGCAGAGACCAAAGAAACGATCATAAAAACAAGAACACACAATGCTCTGGCACTCGTTAAAAATAGGTAAAGCTTTGCCCTAGCCCAGTGGTTGGCAAACTCATTAGTCAACAGAGCCAAATATCAACAGTACGACGATTGACATTTCTTTTGAGAGCCACATTTTTAAAACTTAAACTATATAGGTAGGTATATTGTTATTAACTTAATTATAGGGTACTTCTAAGCTGGCCTTTGCTAAAAACTCAAGGGGCCAAAGAGCCACAATTTGCTGACCACTGCACTAGTCGGTTTGACTCAGTGGATAGAGCATCGTCAGCCTGCTGACTGAAGGGTCTCTGGTTTGATTCCCAGTCAAGGACACATGCCGGGGTTGCAAGCTGGATCCCCAGTAGGGGGCGTGCAGGAGGCAGCTGATCAATGATTCTCATCATTGATGTTTCCATCTTTCTCTCCCTCCCCCTTCCTTTTTAAAAAATAGGTAAAGATTTAAAATTTAACAAAACCCAGTGCTGGTGAGAAGGTAGTGAAACAGACTTTTCATAACTTGCTTGGAAGTAAATGTGTGTATGGATTAGGAGAGCCATTTGGCAAGAGGTCTAAGACAAGTTTAAACCATATCGTCCAAGTTCCAGGAGTCTGTCCTGAACTTGGGAAAAAATATATACACCCTGAAAGATCTTCATTGCCATTTACTTGTGAAAATTGATATAAATAAATGTTTCCCAGTCTTTCTTTCATTATTAGTCTACCCAGAGCAGTTTTAGATATTTCTCCTAATCACCTCTCATAAAATTTTAGTACCACCGATAAACTGCATATTAATTAAAACAATACTATGTTTTGTACATTAAAAGAGTAAGCCTTTTTTTTTTTTCACCCTGCAAGAACAAAATTTTGCCCCAGTTGAGAATGAATGCTATCAATAATGGGACAGCCTTCTGGTGGAACATGATACAGTCCTTTAAAAAGAATGCAGTTCCGCCCGGTCAACTTGACTCAGTGGTTGAGTGTTGACCTATGAACCAGGAGGTCATGGTTGGATTCCCAGTCAGGGCACATGCCCACCTTGCTGGCTCCATCCCTAGTATGGGTGTGCAGGAGGTAGCTGATCAACGATTCTCTCCCATCATTGATGTTTCTATCTTCCTTTCCCTTCCTCTCTTTGAAATCAATAAAAATATTTTTTAAAATAAATAAATAAATGAAAAGAATGAAGTTCCAAGTACGAAAAAGACAGCTACTCAAGAGGGAAGTGTGCAAAAAGTATGCGCAGGCCTAGTGTGAACGGTGAGACACGGGTGACCAACACGTGCATGGAGAGATGTCCAGCCTCTTTAGGGATCAAGCAAACGCACCACAAGGCCACAACGAGGCCTCCTCTCACCCCTTTATCATTGCCCCAAATTTAAAACGTCCGCCAATGCCAAATGTAGGACAGGCTGTAAACACACAGGCTTTTCCGCATTGCAGCCACTTTGGGAAACAGACTAATATGAAACACCAGATAGTCACATATCACAAAACATCGCCCGTACCTTCCAGATACAGAGCCACAAGAAATCCTTGCTTGTTGTCCCAGGAAACACGCCCCATAATGCTCAGCACTATCCTGTGAAGAAGAGGAAAACCCAGTAACAGCCCTGGTGCCCAGCGCTGAGAGAATGGAGAAATGCATTGTGGGAAATTCACCCAAGGGCCACAGTGGTGTTCTCGGCTAAAGGCAAATAGTATGGATGGATTTAGCAACATAATGTCAAGTGGGACAAAAAGCTCCCAAATATTTCATATAGCATGATGCTCTCTTAATAAAGTTATAGTAACCAAAGCGAAGCAACATCTTTTTGGGAAATACATGTTTGAGATACAATTATTTTCAAGACAGGAAAGGATAAATACCAGTTTCAGGAGTATGGTTAACTTTGGGGTACAGATTATTGCTAAAGTTCTGTTCATGCTGGTGGTATTGAGTCTTGGGGTATTTATTCTATTAGTAGACCTTTACATTTAATAATAAAAGGAACAACAATAAAAGCAAGTCCTGATTCAGACTGGGATTACACTCATCCTAGCATCTATAGCCCAGTAAATAGCTAAATCGTTAAGTCTAAGTTGGAATGTGCTGAGAATAGACTGTCAGCTCCATGATGGAGTGTGGTGGGGAAGAGTCTGTTTTGTTCATAGCTGCTTCCTGGTACATAGTAGGTGGTCAATAAATACTTATGGAATTAATAGAAGTCTCAGAGAGACCAAAGGGCTTGTAAATCCCACTTTAAAAGAATCATATATACCGTATTTTCCACCATATGAGACGACCCCCTAATTTTACAGTTAAAACATAGGTTTAGGCCTATATTCGCTGTATAAGACTGCCCCCCACTTCAGAGGCAACACAAGTTCTTTTTTTAATAGACCGCCTCTCTGACTCTGGCCAATCTGAGCAGGCTTTTTACTAGAACACAGAACATGTACACAGAACATGTACACAGAACATGTAAACAGAACATGTACACTGTGTTCTAGTAAAAAGCCTGCTTGGATTGGCAGAGTCAGAGAGGCGGTCTATTAAAGAAAGAACTGGTGTTGCCTCGGAAGTGGGGGGCAGTCTTATACAGCGAATATAGGCCTAAACCCTTGTTTTAACTGTAAAATTAGTGGGTCGTCTTATACGCAGGAAAATGCGGTATATATGCTAAATATATGTATTACATATACATATGTAAGGTGTATATGTATGAAATATGATATGTATTTAATGTGTACATATGTACATATATAAGTATATGTTATTAAATGAGTATTATGTTATACACAATATATCCATATATAAAATATATATACGTTAGATATAAAACATATATTATATAAATTCTAGAGGCCTGGTGCACAGATTCATGCACTGGTAGAGTCCTTCAGCCTGGCCTGTGCCCACTCACAATCCAGGACCCATCAGGGTATGTTGCACTGTGGTTTCGGCCCAATCCCCATAGGGCCTGCAGGGATTGGGTCCAAACCGGCAGTCCAGCACTGCTTGCTGCTCTGCCTGCTGTTCCCATTCATCCTAACCCTGCTGTGCCTGCCACGGGCTCATCCTAGTCAGTCCCAATCGGGAGAGGCTCGTGCTGCAGCAGCGGCACTAACCAGCCATGAGCCCTGCGTCTGGCGCCCGTTGGTCAGCTGAGTGGCGCAGCTTCTGAGGTTGAGTCATAGCAACCAATCCACTGGTTGTTCCGTTGTTCAGTCCCTTAGGCTTTTATATATGTAGATAATTATTATATTTAATTATAATATTATATATAATACTAGAGACCCAATGCACAATATTTGTGCATGGGTAGGCCTGACCGGCAACCAGGGCCCATTGGGGCCTTCCTTCTCTGGCTGCCAGCTGCCAGCAGGGGCCTTCCTTTGTTCCGTGCCACCCCCTGGTGGTCAGCACACGTTATAGCGAGGGACTGAACTTCTGGTCTCCCAGTAGAACTCCTGAGGGGACACTTTGCATATTAGCCTTTTATATCCTATCTAATAAAAGAGTAATATGCAAATTGATCATCACTCCAAGACACAAGATGGCTGCCCCCATGTGGTCAAAGATGGCTGCCTCCATGTGGACACAAAATGGCCACCACAGATGGCCTGCAGGGTAAGGTAGTTTGGGAGGGAGGGGGGCCAGACCTGCAGGGGAGGGCAGTTGAAGGCAAACAGATCAGCAGGGGAGGGCAGTTAGGCATTGATCAGGCTGGCAGGGGAGTGGTTAGGGGGTGATCAGGCTGGCAGGCAGAAGTGATTAGGAGCAATCAGGCAGGCAGGCAGACAAGCAGTTGGGAGCCAGCAGTCCTGTATTGTGAGAGGGATGTCCGACTGCCCATTTAGGCCCGATCCCACCAGGGGGTCCCAGATTGGAGAGGGTGCAGGCTGGGCTGAGGGACACCCCCCCATGCATGAATTTCATGCACCAGGCCTCTAGTATATAGATAATTATATAATTACTAGAGGCCCTTTGCATGAAGATTTGTGCAATAGGCCTTCCTTCCCTTAGCTGCCAGCACCGGTTTTCCTCTGGCACCCACCCAGGACCCAGGCCTTCGCTCTGGCCCAAGCATTCAGTCTTTGCTCCTATAGCTCCCTCTGCCTCGCTCTGTCTTTCCCCTCGTAGCAGGCATCCCGCCCCACTTGGCTGCTCCACGCCTGCATGTGTGCTGCCCAGAGGCCCGGAGTGGCTGGGGGGCAGGGCCACAGCCTTCTTTGTTGGGTTAATTTGCATACTCACTCCTGATTAGCTGGTGGATGTTGCAAAGTGATGATCAATTTGCATATTTACCTTTTATTAATGTAGATTATATATATATATTAAAATATAAATATACATATTTAAAGGAATCATACACCCACACATACATCAGGCTTCCCTAAATAAAGCACTGACATGAACTGATCTTCAAGATGCTTTGTTGCCCAGCTGGCATGGCTCAGTGGTTGAGCATTGACCTATGAATCATGAGATCATGGTTTGATTCCCAGTTAGGGTACATGTCTGGGTTGGGGCTTGATCCCCAGTGTGGGCCATGCAGAAGGTAGCAAATTGATGATTCTCTCTTCTCATTGATATTTCTCTCTTTCTCTCTCCCTGTCCCTTCCTCTCTGAAATCAATTTTTTTTAAAAAGATGCTTTGTTTTGGAAGGGGTAAAAAAGAAAACTCAAAGTACTGAGTTATAAAGATATGCTTCCAACATTTATGTAAGAAGAATACAAACAAACGAAGTCACACAATACAAAGTGGCAGATATCTAGCCCCGTTTTGCAGATGGGGCGACTGAGGCCCAGAGTTACTAACTACCCAAAGTTACTCATTATTTTACCTTTGTAGTACCCAAGCAGATGTAGATAGTAAGTAAAGGAATGGGCGTGGCTGTGTGTCCATCACATTCTTTTGTGTCTGGTTTCTTCCACTTGGCATAATTATTTTGCAGTTCATCCACGTTATTGCTTGTCCCAATAGTTCATGCCTTTTGATAGCTGCTTAGTGTACCTACACTAAGTGCATTTGTGTCAAAGTCTTTGCATGGCCATAGCCCTTCGTTCCTCTCAGGTAAAGACCTAGGAGTAGAAGGCTGGATCCCTTGGGGGTAGCTGTGTGTTAACTTTTTAAGAGCCTGTCAGACTGTTTTCCAAGGTGGTTGCACCATTTGACACGCCTACCAGGAGAGACAGAGAGTCCCAGCTGCCCCACTTCCGGTGGCTGAGGCTGAACAAACAGAGGGACAGATGCCTCCTTGGGCTGAGTGACGGAAAGAGTGCCAATCAGATGGGGGAGGGGGGAGGGAGGAATGGACCAAGAGGGGACAAATCCAGCAGGGCTGTGTTATGGAGGTTTGCTGCCCTCCACCCCCCCGCCCCAGGTCCTGGAGAAAGGAGTGGCTGCAGGTTTAGGCGGGGCCACCACACCTGGATTCTAACCAGCTGTTGTCACTTTCCAGTCTTGGCAGGGATGGCCAGTTCTCCTGCTGGCTGAGTCCAGGGCTTGCTCTCACGAGCCCATAGTTGAGTTGCAAGTATCAAACTTCAGGTTGGCCTACAAGATCTCTGTATAGAGTCTGCTAGGGGTCGACTACTTATAGCTTTGTCATTTGATACAAGGATTCAGCTTTCAGGTCCTTACCTCAAGGAATGAGGAGAGTGGCCCAAGGCACAGACAGGAGCCGCCTCGCCTGAGTTCAAATCCCAGCAGTGTGACCCTGGGCCAATCCCCTTCACTCTTTAAGCTTCAGTTGCCCATCTGCAATACAGGGGAGTTGCAGTAGTCATAGTAAGGATTAAATAAGTTATTTGCAAAGTGCTTAGAATAGGACCCATCCCTCAGTAAATGATAGAGAAATGTTTGTTACATGAAACACACACACACACACACACACACACACACACACACATACCCCAAAACCCACCCAGGTGGAGAAATGAGGCTCTCCCCCAAGCTCAGCCTCAGCCACTAGGAACAACCTAAGTGCCCAAAAGGGGGGACCATGGGGATCCCACACTTGGGGAGTGAGGCAGGCTTCCAAGAATCACCAGCGACGTCGGAGAAATGCAGGCAAGGCGACGGTTACCGGGGAAATACAGCATGCGACTTCTGTACAACCAATCACGAACATTTTACAACAACAGCAAGCACACCTGGGCAAGCTCATTCTGTGTCTGGCTCTATTCAAAGTCATTCCGAATGACAGATGGTGACAGGAGAAGGTTTGACTTGGGGTGATGGGCAAATGGTACAATATACAATTTTTTTTTAATTGGTTGATTTCAGAGAGGCAGGGGGGAGACATCAACTTGCTGATCCACTTATTTTTGCATTCATTGGTTTCTTCTTGTATGTGCCCTGACCAAGGATCAAACCCGCAACCTTGGCAGAGCAGGACAATGCTCTAACCAATTGAGCTATCAGGCCAGGTAGCATAATACAGATCTGGTAACTTAGAAAACCACACCCGAAACCTACATGTTCATGTTGACCGAAGTCACCCTCAGAATTTAATAAGTTTAAAAAAAAACACACACACAAAGTAGCTCAGGGCTTGAATTTTTTCTGTAAAGAGCCACAGAGTTCATATTTTAGCTTTGCCAGCCAGATGGTCTCTGTCCCATCGGTTCACCTCTGCCCTTGTAGCTCAAAAGCCAAAAGATACCAGAAATGGCATGTCAACAAATGGGCCCTGTGCCAATAAAACTTTATTCAATTTCACATAATTTTTGCATGTCACAAAATATTCTTCTTTTGGATTTCTTCCAACCATTTCACAATGTAAAAACAACTCTTAGCTCACAGGCTGAACAAAACGTTCCAGCCCCTATAGGATAGTTTGTGGATCCCTAAGTGAACTCATTGCCACAGGTACTGTGAAAGGTACCGTCACCATATCCATTTACAGAGAAGGGAGCTGAGGCACAGAGAGGCTAAGGGAGTTGCCTACTGTCACAGCCAGTGCATGGTAAGCCTGGGATTGGAACCTGGGCAGCCTGGTTCACAAGGCCCATCTTTTTAACCCCTGACAGTCCCACCTTCCAGCTATTAGCTATAAAAAAAAAGGGGGGGGGGCAGGAGCCCTAGCTGGTTTGGCTCAGTGGGTAGAGCTTGGCCTGTGGACTGAAGGATCCCAGGTTCGACTTCAGTCAAGGGCACATGCCTGTGTTGTGGGCTCGATCCCCAGTGTGGGGCGTGCAGGAGGCAGCCGATCAGTGATTCTCATCATTGATGTTTCTGTCTCTCTCTCCCTCTTCCTTCCTCTCTGAAATCAATAAAAATATAAAAAATAAAATTTTAAAAAAGGGCAGGAAAAAGGTGGGTGGGTGGGTTGGGAGGCACGGACAAGAAGGAAAGAGGTCAAAATCGCAACGATAGCCAAAGCCGGTTTGGCTCAGTGGATAGAGCATCGGTCTGGGGACTGAAAAGTCCCAGGTTCGATTCCGATCAAGGGCGTGTACCTTGGTTGCGGGCGCATCCCCAGTGGGGGGTGTGTAAGAGGCAGTTGATCAATGTTTCTAGCTCTCTATCCTTCTCCTTTCCTCTTTTAAAAAAATCAATAAAATATATATTTTAAAAATTGCAATGATGGTATTGGCTGACTTTTTCCCTTTTCAGTGTTTCTCAGGAGGTGTTATTATAATGGTGGTGGAGTGAGGGGAGTGGGACTTTCCAACGGAAGTCACTGTCCCCACCTCTGCAGACCCTTTTCAGCCATCAGATGTCCCGTCTGCAAAGCATCATCATTCTTGGATTCTCTGGAGCCTGGGAGGTTAGCAGCAGCAGGTGTCATTATGCCCACTTTATAGATGAGGAAATTGAGGCCTGCAGTGGCCCTGGAGCCCTAATAAAAGCTTACATTGTGTAGGCAGCCATTTAGGGCTATTATCCCAGTGATGGATACAAGCCCTCAAGGCAGGAAAGGGAATGCTTATTAGCTTGTTTGATAGACAAAGCATAGCTCAGGCCCCGAGAGGGCAATGACCTGCCCAGGGTCACACAGTGAGTGAGACCAGGTCAGCTGGGGTCATGTCCCTAAGGGTCTGTCTCCAGGGGTGGGGGGGCCAGACCTCCATCATCCTATTCCTTACTGTGTCCTTCCCCTCCCCAAGGCTTTGGATGAGCCCTGGCACAAACTAGATCCCCGGGGTCTAAAAGAGAGAGAGGCAAGTGAGACTTATTGTGTGTGTGTGTGTGTGTGTGTGTGTGTGCAACAATTAAGGAAGGGGGTGAGCCAATAACGCAGTCATCAAGATAACTAATGTTTGGCTCCCCCCCCTCCCCCCCGTGTTAATCCTCACCCAAGGATATTTTTCCCATTGATTTTTTATTTTATTTTATTTTTTGTTTTTGAGAAAGTGGAAGTGAGAGAGGGGGAGAGAGAGAGATTGATTGGTTGCCTCCTGAATGCACTTTACAGGGGTCAGAAATCGAACCTGCAACCCAGGTACATGCTTGACTGGGAATTGAACCTGTGACCCTTCAGTGTGTGGGGCAACAGCTCTAACCATTGAGCAACACTGGCCAGGGCCAGATAACTTCTCTTTTAATGCATCTTTTAAAAAATTCAAATGAACGCAGAAAATCCACAAGGAACACAATATCAAGTTTAAATAAAGACAGGATAAGGATTACTGATTTTTCTTTTGGCCTCAGGCTCCATCCTGGCTCATGCTGGCCCTGTGGGTCCAAGGGGAGGGAAGACCAGATCCAAGGTGGCCCAGGAGGGTTCTGAGATTGATGGGAAGGGCGTCCCAGGCAGAGGGAACAGTCCATGAAAGGATCTGCAGGCAGCGAAGCCGCTGAGAAGCTGGGGAGAGGGGCTGCGGCCACCGCCAGGGGGCCTTGAAGGCCGTGCTTGGTGTCCTTCCAAGAGGCCACCCCTTTTCTGAAAGATGCAGGGATGCTAGTGGACAGCGAACCTCTCCATCCTCCCTTCCCGCCATCCGCTCCCAGCTGCTCCGAGCTGAGTGAGAGGCCCGAGAGCCCGCCTAGTCTTGGCTCAATACCTTCTTCCTGCCAACAACTCCCGCTCTCTCTCTCTCTTCCTCTCTCTCCCTCTCTCCCTCGCATTCTGTTGGGGGTGGGGGAGGAACAACAAAGCCCTCTCCCTCTGCCTCCACCGCTGCTGGGAGGAATTCGACATGGCAGCAGGCCCAGCCTCCGCCTTCCCCCGCTGTCCTCTGCCAAGTGTTACATGGCCAAACCTGAGAACCCTGCGAGAATGGCACCCCCAGCCCCCTCACCCTGGGCACAGAGACACGGAGGAGCCCCCTGCCTCGGTTTCCCTTTGGGGAGGGCAGCAGATCTGCTCCAGGGACCTCTGGTCCTTTCCACGGATCCGCTCGGCGCCCCACCGCGCTCGGCCTGAGGCCATCTGTTTGTTCATCATGGAAAACCTCAGCGCCGGGGTTTCCTTGGCAGAGAGATTCTGAGCCAACGGCAGGGCTGCTGGGACTGAAATGCAGGAAGAGAGGCTGGCCTGGGCCTCGGCTGGCCTGGGCCTCACTGGCCCAAGGTGGGCTTCTGGGCTGGGAGGGTGCTGAGACCCTTACACTCATCTGCTCACATCCGCACGGATGTCTCCGCATTTTCCCCAGGCTGACACCTCAAGGCTGGCCAGAATGGAGGCCCAGCCAACCCCTCAGCCAGGCCCGGCCAGGCCATGGAGCCTTCCCACACACAGAGACACGGACACCACCTCATCGACTCCCTTCCTAATTCAGAAAGAGAATCGCGTGGACAGGCAAGGGCTGTCAGTGTGACAGGCCGCTGAGGGCCGCTGGAGGTGTGACAGGAAAACAAAGCGAGGGAGAGGGGGAGGAGGAGTGTGGGTCAGGGAGGGGAGCGGTGTTAAGGAGCAGAGACCTGAAGGAGGGGAGTGAGGAGTCCTGGGTCTCTGGAGGAAGAGTGTTCCAGAGGGACCAGCATATGCAAAGGCCCTGGGGCAAGAACAGGCTACCGTCTTGGAGGAGCAGTGAGGAGGCCCGTGTGGCTGCAGCAGAGTAAGTGAGGAGGGGAGGGCAGGGGGGGGGAGGCAATGGGTCGGGCAATCCAGGGCCTTTTGGACCACAAAGCGGTCTGTGGGCATGGGGGGCGGCGGTGGCAGTGGGGTGAGGGTTGGGGAGTGGGTAGGACCTGACTTCCATGCTCACAGGTGCCCTCTAGCCACTGTGGAGAGGACAGACTGTAGGGCAAGGATGTGAACCAGGGACCAGGACGGGGGTGGGGGGTGGGGGGAAATTGGGGGACTGTTCAGGTCCAGGAGAGCAATACCAGGGGCTGGATCAGATGAAGGCTGTGCAACTGCCACGTGCCAGCCTCCTTGCGGGACTCTTTCTTTACTTCACATCCGTTCCCCAAACAGGTGTTACCATTGCCACAGTGGATGGAGGAGGAGATTATGGCCCAGAAAGGGGGAAGGGACCTTGTCCCAAACCCCACAGTCTTTAGGGGGGCATCTCCCACTGCCTAACGCCTCCAGGGCTCCCCACGGCCTTTGGTAAAAACCCATCTTCCTCCCTGTGGCCCCCAGGCTCTGACCAAACTGCCCCGTCTCCACCCTGCTCCCACGCCGGCCCCCGCTCACTCTGCCCCAGCCACACGGCCTGCCTGCCCTGCCTCCAGCGCACTAGGGCAAGTCCTGCCCCAGGGCCTTTGCACAGGCTGTGCCCTCTGCTTTCCTTCCAAAGTGGCTTCTCCTCAAACCAGCTTCACATCCTCAGTGAATGTTTAGTGAATGACTTACTGAACTTTGAAATATACTACTGCTCTAGTGAGGTGCATACGGCTCAAGGGCACATATCCAAACAGGGAGCTCCCTCAAACCAGCCCTTAGCAGCCCCATATCAGAGAGGACCAGCTGAGGATCTTCTGTAAGGGACCAGGAGTGCTGGATTAGGGGGGCCTGAGGCACCCACCCTCAACACTTTCATGGGGCCAGTGAGTTTCACCCAGAGGTGGGGCCTGACTGGCCAGGACAGTCTCATCGCCCAGGACAAACCTGGCTGTTTCCTACTAGGCCACGCAGCAAAGCTAAGTTTCTCCTGGGCCCTTCTGCGGCGGCCGCCCCCAGGCCTGGGTTCCACCTTTTGTCCTGGCGCCCAGTTGCGAGTTGCTCTCTCTTTCCTGGCGGTGCCACGGGGCTAGGTGGTGGCACTGCCCAGGCATGCCGCCCTCGAGTGTTGCAACTGTGGCATGCCCTGGGCTCCGTCTGCCAGTTCCTGGAACCCTGGGATGGCGGGGGGTGGACTGCCCAGCCCTCCCCACGTGGGCCCAGAGTCGTGCGCAGTGCGGGAGCCTGGGGCAGGGCCGGCCCACCCCGGCGCTGTGCGCCCGCCCGAGTGAGTCTGTGCCCCTCTCTGAGCCTCAGTTACCTCCTCTGCCAAAGGAGCAGGTCCCCTGCTGCAGTGGATGTGGGCTTGGCCATCGAGCAGGGGCTCTGCCTCCCGGGGGACACTGGGGACACCTGGGGACATCTCTGGTTTTCACACTGGGGGTGCTCCTGGCCTGGAGCTGGTGGGGCCGGGAGGCTGCTCACACAGTGTCTGGGACAGTCCCCACAATGACCAGGCCCGGCGTCAGCAGTGCCAGGGGAGAGGACCAGCACGGAAACAGGAGTGCACTGCGAGGAAGGGCTGCCTGGCTGGTATTGTTTACTCAGCGGCATCCACCAGCCTGCTGCCACGGCCAGGCCCTTCCAGGCCGAGCGCCATCCATCCCCGGGACAGCGCTGGGAGGCGGGGACGGGGGAAGCGTGGCAGGTTTGCTGTGCACCCACTGCGTGCCAGGCGCCACCCAGCCTCTTCCACAGGCGAGTCCAGGGCACAACCAGGATAGGACCTGGCCATCTCTCCTCGCTCCATCTCACAGATGTGCAAATGGAGGCCTGTGCCCCTGGGCTTCCTCCACCCCGATGCCCGGCCCTCCCGGGGCTCGCTGTCCTCTGCCCGGGACCACCGCACCCACCTCGACGGCTGCCCTGGTTGGACAGGAGTGCACAGTAGGTTCAGTCCCCAACGCTTGCCTGAGGCCAAGAGTCCAAGTGTCAGGACTGTTCACCCGCCCAGAGGCCGTGCCCAGTGCCCACAGCCAGGGTCTGCTCTCAGGCAGACGGGGCTCTGGAGGCTTAAATGCCCGGCTCGCCGCCTGTGCTGTACACACAGACTCACTGGTTTCACACGGGAACATCAACAGCCAACACGAGGGGAGCTGCTGGGTGCCAGGCCCTGTGCTAAATCTTTCACACACGCAATGCACGGGTCCTCAAAGCTGTGTGTGTGTGGGGTGGGGAGCACGGTTGCCCCATTTTACAGATGGAGAAATTGAGGCCCAGGAAGGTGTGTGTCTCTTCCAGGACTCCGTGGCCTCGTGTAGCAGGCACGTTCCCGGGCATCTCGGTGGGACCCCGCCCCACGCCCAGAGGCTGCTGCTGTGGTTCTGCCAGCATCGCGCCCCAGGCGCCGGGGAGAGGGGGTGCGCGGCTGTGGATGTGCTCAGGGCTTATCTGGGTTCCTCCCTAAGGAGCCGGGAGGAGACGCCAAGCAGCAAGACACCTGGCAGCACTTCCCAGCGGAGAGCAGATTTGCTCACTCCTCCCCACAGAGGGAACATTCCCAGCCCTTGAACATGGGCCTGAGCCGAGAGCAGGCGAGCGATGACCCCTTTGGAGGAGACGGGCAACGTGGCTCAGGGAGCTGCAGCCTCTGGCACGGGGGCAGCAGGCCCCCCCACCCCGGCGCTTGGGGGACCTGGTGCCCTTGAGTCCTTTGAACTTCCCTGGGGTCTGGCCGGGAGCTGGGCCGTGGAACCCCGGCTTTGTCCCTGGCTGTGGCTTTGGGCAGCGTCCGGAGGAGGCACTGAGCTCGGCGTGTTGGGGGACAGTGAGCCACGGAGGAGGCGGCCAGAGCCAAACCCAGCAGCATGGGGATGACGGCGATGGCGGAGGCCTCGCCCAGCCCCTTGCCTGGCGGGCCTGGCGTGAGCAGCTGGGTGTGGACGCCCCACCTGCAGCTCAGAGCCTGCCCACACACGCCGCCCGGGCCGGCTCCACGCCCGCTCCGCCTCTCCAGGGTCTCCCTGCAGATGGAGAAACTGAGGCCCAGGGTGCCAGGACCTCGGGGGGGGGGGGAGGGCTGAAAGACAGAGGCGTGGGGATACACCCACACGGCCCCATTAATGCCCCCTCGGCCTTCCCAGGTCGGTCCTCCCACTGTTGTCTGAGCCTCTGTCCCCATCTGTCCCACCTGAGCCCCGCCTGGCCGGCCGCTGCAGCGGGAGAGGACACCTCACTTTGTGCAGAAATGCGGTGTCAGGCCTTTGGAGGTTCAAACCCCAGCTCTGCCACGTCCGGACCACGTGGCCTTGGCCTGTGCCTGCTTCCCGCCTATGATCGGGCGCAGTCCTACGATGCCCGTGGCCGGCCGCTGGCTGAAGGCGAGTTCCCACAGACCACCTCACCCCCATGTCCACTTCCAGGCCAGGGCGGGGTCATTTCCGTGCACACCCCGGGGCTGCCCTCCCTGTCCCGTCCCCCCACTGCTCTGAAGTCCTGCTGAACTGGAGGTTCCTTTCCCTTCTCCAGTTTGGGGGACAACTCCTGCTTCTCTCCCTCTGAGAAGGGGGATTCTTGACCTCTGCCCTTTGCCCTCTGACCTTTGGGCTAAGGGGAGGTAGCAAGCAGGCTGCCAGCGGAGTGGCAGAAGGGGACCTGGTGATGGACCCATCCAGGAGGATGTGCCACTGCAGGGGGCGGAGGGAGGGCAGAGGGAGGGGATGGAGGAAGGGGACAGAGGGAGGGGCAGGGGGAGGGGCCGAGGGAGGGGGCAAGGGGGTAGAGCGAGGGGGGCAGAAGGAGGGGGCGGGTGTTCACTCCTTGGGGGCAGGCGCCTTGGGTGAGAGATCACCACTCTCCTGTGGGCCCAGGGTGGGGGTGGGGAGGGGCGGCTGGTACCAAGGTGGGTGGGTAACGGCAGGAAGTCGGTTACAGAGGGAGGGAGTCGTTGGCACTGCGATTTCCGGCTGTGCTGCCACGGCCGGGTTATGCAAAGGGGCAGAGTGGCAGGTTGGGGAGGGCGGGCACCCGACACGCTGCCCACCCAGCCCTGTCTGACCGAGGAGGGAAATGCAAGTTCAGAGCAGGGGGCCGCTCGCTGGAGGCAGCCAGGTGGCGGGGTTTGAGTCCTGGCCCATGGGGACTGGACGCCCTCACCCGTTTCTCCGTCTGCCCCAGCGGCCCCTGCCCCGCCCCTGATACACCCTGTGAACCCAGCCTCAATGTGTTCATTTGCGCAATGGGGTTATTTATTCACTTCTTTTTTAGCTCTGCTTTTCTCCTATTCGGTGCCAACGCCCGTTATAAATGCTTTCTACAGACGAGTGAGCTGAGTCTTCTCAGAGACCCCGGGGGAAGAGGGCACACCAGCAGGATCCCTATAGCACAGACAGGGAAACTGAGGCACGGCGTGGCACAGTGACGGCGATGGCACGCTGGCAGAGGGGGAGCTGGG